>JAXCGZ010001956.1:45000-80000 GCA_037179515.1 Halocaridina rubra | reverse complement strand
CCTTTGTCATTAATTACAGTCAAAAGAGCTCCAGTCGAAACCACTGTTACTAAAAAACACACCAAAATTAAGAAATACATGTTGCTGACGTCCACTGATGCAACCAATAATAATAATAAACTTTATTTCCATTTTACAATGGGTATTCGTCAGCCAGGACAAGCCCCCAACCCCCCACTGTGATGTCCACCCACAGCAGTTCCTGCCAGTAAACAGCTTAAACTCTCGGTCTTGGACGGGGACCGATCTTTCGACCTCGTGAATGCGAAGCCAGCGCGTTACCACTGTACTAGCCAGCAAGAGTGAAAATGCATGTTATTTAATATTTGGTACACACCATAAATTGTCCTCAAGTAAGTCAAAGTTACTATTGCTGTTGTAGTTGTTAATGTTCTTGTTGCTGCTGGTTTGCCATTATATGGTCACTACTAATCCTCAATCGAATGGGGATGGAGACGGTTGTAGGACAAAATGCCGATGGACATAATGATCCTAAAGCCCCAAAGTGGGATCGAAAACAGAGTCGTCTCTTCCCAAGTCGAGTGCTCTAACCACTGCACTACTGTAGTTCTAAAGTAATACAAAGTTATTATTGCTGTTGTCAATGTTAAAATTAATAATATTAAGGCAATACTTTCTATATAAACGCACAGTAGATAATTTTGGTGTACAATTCAATCTTCCAAGGTGGTATGTACAGGTTCTCTTTGCCAGAACCAGAAAGAGAGGGTAGCAACCTTCATAACAAGTTTGGGTTTCATGAAGATAAAATATACCCCTCCTGTGACTCTTAAAGAAATGACAAGAAATGAGAATATTGTATAAAGTGTAATACAAAACAATTATTGTGGAACAACACATTAGCTGTTATCAATATTTTTCTTGTTGACCAATAATCATGTAGCCAGAATTGGATTAATGTGAGCTTACCTTAACATATTATAAGCTGTCCAGTGACAAGTGTACAAAGAGTAACTCAATATTATATATATATGTAGCCATTAACATTGTATATATAGCTATAACAAAGGACATTTTTAGCGATTTAGGGCGTTTATGTTTATCTTTTTTTCTGGAGCGGGGACAAGCACGCCTCATTCATGTTCCCTTTCCATATCGTAAAAGTCGACTAGATAAGGCTGAGCCAGGAGTCTTGGAATCCTCCTTCTACTTCATATTTTTCACATAGAAATAATTAAGGTATACTAGGGAGCTCAAGTAGGAAAGCTGCAACCAGAACCCTGGTAATTGAGTATATGAATGTATTTTAATAGGTTGGCCATGGCACTAGCCGCCCGTTGAAATACTATAATTGGCGGTATTTCTAACTAAGCTGGGACTGGCCAAAACAGCTCCAAGTTAAGTCTTCCTTCAAGCATGGTTCTTTCCCTATGTCTACATCTACATAAAATATTCTTGTGTGTTACACATCTCTTATTATTCCATTACATTTAACAAGACACAGCACTCACTATCTATTTATCACCTTGCTTTCATTTTTCTCATCTCTATTATCGTTATTGAATGTTCACAACTTATGTCCCCCCACAGAGGGGTGCTAAGAATCTCTGGGGATCTTGTTGTCTCCCTTATTAGCGTAAGGGTAGACGCGCTTGGTGGTAGTAATGGTTCTGCCCATAGCCTTGCACCTCCTGATAGATATACTGCTTTCACCCTTCACTTTTCTAGCATCTTAGGTCTGAACTCTAATCTTTCGTCTGTGGAACAGCACTTGGGTGCATTCCTCCCTAATCTCCTCCTTCTTTCTGAAACCCAGCTGTCTAGCCATGCATTGCCTGACCCATTACAATTCTCGCACTATAACCTGTGTTATCGTTTCTGTTCTAAAGGGGAAGTCTGTGCCTACTGTAACACTAAGACTCCTATTGTAAAGTTCATGATTGCTCTCTGGCTGAAGATCTATCTCTCCACTACCACACTATTTCTTTGCGCCTGCTACAGCTCTTCTAACTTCACTGCCTTTGTCTCTTTCTTTGAACATCTTTCCTCTTGCCAAGAGTCCTTGCTATTCTCTAACCCCCATACTGAAGTCCTCTATATTGGATACTTCAATGTACACCACAATGAGTGGCTTTATTCTATTCACACTGATGTCGGAGAAAATGAGGTCCTTGCTTTCTATGTTACTCATGATGTAGAGCAGATTATGAAACATCCTACTCGTGTTCCCATCACCACAACCATTTAATTTACACTCTTGACCTATTCTTTACATCCAGTCCTCCAAACTATCCATATTTTGTACTTTCCTCTCATGGTAAATCTAATCACTCTTTGATATCAATCTCTTCCATTCTCTCTCTCTCTCTCTCTCTCTCTCTCTCTCTCTCTCTCTCTCTCTCTCTCTCTCCTCTCTCTCTCTCTCTCTCTCTCTCTCTCTCTCTCTCTTTGTCTCCATCAATTTCTCCTACTCATCGCCACCTTTGAAACTTTGAGCGTATCCAACGTGATGATTTGCCTAAGTTTCTCTTTGGCTGCTTATGGCATGACTACTGCTTTCAGATCAACATCCTTGAGCAGGTAGTCCAAAAATTTGCCGAGATTTAGGCCAGGGATCGGGCACACAAGTCGTACCAAGCCTCTCCTGATTTAGCTAGCTCTGCCTTTATTACAGCTAGGAATTGCTGCACTGCTCAGAATCGAAGGTCTAAAGCTTCCTATTTAAGTAGGAAAACTGATGACCTTAGCTCCTCTCCCACTGATAAATGTTCTGGTGAGTAGCCAAACACCTTTCCAAAATCTTCGATAAATAAAGCCTTCCCCCTCTCATTCGTCCTAATGCTGCTATAGCTTGCTCTCCCACTGACCAAGGCACTCTCCTCGGCTCTAATTTTTCTGCCAACTCTTTCATAGGCGCTGCCTGTGCATCCGTTCCTCGTACTTTATCCATCTCTAACCTTATGCCCTCCATACTCATTCTTCATGCAAAGTCCATAAGGCAAACAAGGCATCCAGAACCGATGCTATCCCTGCAAAGTTCCTTTAGGAGTTTGCAGATGAATTGGTTCCCGTGCTTTGCTGTCTTTTTCGCCTCATTTTCTCTACCAGTATCCATCCTTCATCTTGGAAGCACACTCTAGTTCAGCCTGTTCCCAAGAATGATGGCACTCTATTCCTTACAACTACCAACCTATTGCCTTAACCTCTGCTATCGCTAAAGTATTTGAAACCTTGCTCAATTCTCACTGCCTGATAGATCTTGAATCTTACTCGCTTATTTCTGATCACCAGTAAGGCTTCCATAAGGCAAGATCCACTGGTGACGTCTTTTCGTATCTCACTCATGTACGGTCATCTTTCTGGAGAACAATAGGGAATCCTTTGTCGTTGCCCTTGATATCTCTTATGATTTTGACTGAGTCTGGCACAAGGCTCTGTTGGCCAAGCTTCCTGCTTATGTCTTTACATCCTCTCTCTTTACTCTGATCTCTAGTTTTCTCTTTGACCGTCTTATACCCGTGATTGTTGATGGTGCAACAATTAGCTCATTCCCAATTGCTAGTGGTGTTAAACAGGGCTCCATTCTTTCACCTACTCTGTTCCTTTTCTTCATCAACGATCTTCCTCAGTCCCCATCCACCTCTCTTCTCTATGCCTTTGCTGAAGATTTTACCTTTGATTTTCCTTCTGCCTTCTATTCACAACTTTCATCTGTTACTCATAATCATTCTTGTATCACTTTTTTCAACTCTCAACACCGAGTTATACTGAGTATCTGAGTGAGGCATCCAAAATTTAGTTAAACTTAATGCCTCTAAGACACAATTTCGGAATATCTCTTTATAGTCTTCTCCTCCTGATAGCTCTCTTGTCTTCGAAACTTATGAACTTTACCCTCTTAATTCTCTTAACATACCCTCTACCTTGTCTTGGAGGAGTCACATAATCCAAATTCCTAAATCTGCATCTAAAAACTTGGTAGATCTTTTTTTTTTTCGTCATTACTCTTCCTCTTTTCAGTTACTTATTATCTAAAAAGATCTGCTTAAAATACTGTTTGCACATCTGGGGTGCTTTTCTTATACTTATCTTCTTGATAGGGAATAAAATTAAGCAATCAGGATCATCAATGTCCTTTCTCGTACATCTAATCTGGATTATCTTTCTCTTCACCATAAGGCATTATCCCTTTCTCTTTTCTATCACTACTACCTCCATCGCTGCTCTGATGAGTTGGTGAGTTGCATCCCTCCCCCACTGTTAAGGCCATGTAACACTCACCAACCTGCCTCGTGTCACAGGTATTATGTGGAGATTTATAGTTCACGGATTGGCTGTTGCAGTAATTAATTCTTTCCATCCATCTCCAGACTCTAAAACTCTCTTCCTCCTTCTATTGCTCCTACAATTTTTGTATCCTGTCCATTACCTATGTTTGTCATTCTTTTATTTCTGCCTTGTCTTTAAAACATTACTTTTTCTTTGTCTCAATCTTTTCTTGGTGCTCGGGCCTGTTGAGGACAATTTTTTTTGTCTTTCTAGGTGTCACATTCATAAAAGAAAAATGTAGAGACGAGCTAGTTAAAAGGGGAGATAAGGGTGAGATGGATTCCTGTTTAATGCGTGTGTACTTGACTAGGCCACTTCTTCTTACAAAGTGTATATATATATATATATATATATATATATATATATATATATATATATATATATATATATATATATATATATATGGTAGGAAAAGCCCATTAAATAAAACAACGAAAATAAATATATATAAAGTACTTATTAATTTCGTGACCTAAACTGGTCACCTTCTCACTTTGAGAAGGTGACCAGTTTAGGTCATGAAATTAATAAGTACTTTATATATATTTATTTTCGTTGTTTTATTTAATGGGCTTTTCCTACCATTGTAGACTGTATATTAACAGTTCAGTGTTATTAATATATATATATATATATATATATATATATATATATATATATATATATATATATATATATATATATATATATATATATATATATATATATATATATATATATATATATATATATATATATATATATATATATATATATATATATATATATATATATATATATATATATATAAATATATTATTTATATTTTTTTATTTATTCTTTTTTTATATGTGATTACCTAATTGTGATTACCTAATTGTGTTTACGGGAAAGAGCCCAAAGCTCGTATCTTCCCGTCTCCTCATCGGTTCCATTTTAGACTTAGTCATACTTATCGTACCTGTCCTTAAAACTATGGATTGAGATAGCATTAACTACCTCCTCGCTTAGCCAATTCCAATTATCAACTACTCTTACACTGAAAAAGTATTTCCTTACATCCTGCAAACAAGTTTTCTTACGAAGCTTCAAACTATGACCTCTAGTTCTAGAGCCAGCCATATCGAAATATCGTATGTGTGTGTGTGTGCATAAAAATTATTATTATTATCAGACCCTCACCTTCTGCTGGTGGGTTTGTGCTGTAACTCTTGGGTCAGGAAACCCGGTCTTGATAAAGTGTACTGAACATTGGATGTTTAATGTCAAAGATTATTGTACTGTGATAGTGTTTTTGTGGTACACCGCATTACTAGCAAATGATGTTTCCTGTCTAGGTAGTGCTTACAGTGTTATTATTATTATTATTATTATTATTATTATTATTATTATTATTATTATTATTATTATTATTATTATTATTATTATTATTATTATTATTATTATTACAATAATAATAATAATAATAATAATAATAATAATAATAATAATAATAATAATAATAATAATAATAATAATAATTCAAGATTTTTACCTCTTACTATCGAGATTCGAGCCTGGGACCATTAGAGTAGGTGTTAACAGCTTGATGCTCTTAGCCTCAGTGGTCAAGAATCAGAATGAACTGAAATTTTAACTGATGCTCCAGATGTACACAAGGCATAACTACAACATTCTACTCTGAAGCTTTATCACTTTGACGACCCACCAATGCAAAGCACATGTATTGTAATCTCCTCTTCAAGTTTAACTGAAAATTGTGAATAAAACAATAATACTGACACGCATTTACAAGCCTCCAAATATATGCCTCCTACTGCTTGGATTAGAGCCTTGGAACTGTATCCCTCTGGATTCCTAAGGCCAAACAGAAAGAGCCTAAGGAATAAGAAACTGGAGCATAATTATAATAAATATAACATACACAAAAACACACATACAAAGGTGTGCATTTCTATTCATGATGGTTTGAAGAGAATCCTCATGAAATGGAATTTTGAACACGAAGGTAGGAACCACATACTTTAACCCTTAATTTCTTGTGAGATATTTATTATAATCATTTACTAAGAGTCCAGTTCGATATTAAACAACGTAAAATATATTATTAAAGTTAAAAACTAAAAGTATTACTATCAGTGAACTTTGTAAATTTGAATGCAGTGTTATAGTTCAAAGGTACTAAAAATCTGATGTGGTATTACACAACACTTGAAGAATATGAATGATGGAAGGTGCTTACTATTCAGTATATCAGCAGTAAACATTGTTAATTAAAATACCTTGTTACAGACCCCATGATCTAAGAATCCTAAGTGGTAGTTCCCTAGAACACTAACCCTGGTTGTATTAAACTGATGCCACTGATGTCAGAAATTTCAGTTTTTCAGCAGACGAGCCAGAGGAAGAACAGATCCTTGCACTCTGCTCGTGGCTTTGAGCTGTAGCTCTTTGTCTGGGTGTAAGAAACCCAGGTTTGGTGAGAAGTGTAGTGAAGATCAGATATGAAGCACTGTACTGTTATAATGTTTATGTGGTGCATACCATTACTAACACATTATATGTTCCATTTCAGGTAGTGATTACAGTGTTTCCAACAAAGTCTTATAACAGGAGAAGCATCCCACAAAGAAGATTAACGAAATATTAGATGAATGTTCTAATAAGGATGACAAAGTAGAGTGTGACAGTAACTTTGATGCTGAAAATGTTCAACCACCTATTGAAAAATGGAGTGGCTCTAATTGAAGATCGACCTTTTACAAAAGGCAGGAAGGTAGTGCATCGTAGCCATATCTTCTACTACTGGCAGCCCAGCTGCCCCTGTTGCTAACCCTGATGGTGCCTCAGCTGTTCCCGTTGTGAACAACGATACTGTGTGCCTGAGAAGCATGACGAGGAGCCATTTGCAGATTCTACACCAGCACTATCAGGAGAATGTCACCTTTTCTGTGAAGCACTAAGCCACAGACAGTGTCAGCAGTAAGTACCCCAACAAGAAAAATCGTGCAACCATACAGGCCCAGGCCTATTCACGAAGCTTACCAAGGTGCACCCAAGTGTAAGGAGCAGAAGGTTACGATTTAATGTATATCACCTGTAGAGATACATGCTCTGCTTGGGGTATTCATTTGTAGTGGCTACAGGAGAGACAATCATATCTACACTAAAGATGTCTAGAGCCCTAAGATTGGCAGCCTTTTTAAAATGGAAACTGTGGTTAAGCAGGGTTTAACTTTCTTATAATATAACTGCTATTCGATGATGCCGCAACCCGAGAGGGGTAATAGTTACATGCAAATTTGCCCCTGTCAGCAGAGTGTGGGATATCTTCATCGAGTCCTGTGGCAGACAATGCACCCCACACGAATCTCTGTTTGTTGATGAAGAGATGCTGGTAGTGGTCATTAAGTCTGGGAGTTTTCACGAGGCTAACAAGGAGATGTTAGGTGACGCACACTTGCTGAGGGAACACTATTTAAGCAGGAGCTGGCAGTGGCATTTGTCAAGCCATGGGCATTTGTATTTTGTGTGACCTTCTCACCTCCATCAATCCTACAGGAGGTGCAAAAGTACCAAAACAGAAATAATGGAGCCGCTGGTGTAATGTGTCCAGTGTCTTTTAAGGGCAGCCTAGAAAACATACTTTCGTGATGTAACCTGCCAATGAGCTATGTATCCTAGCCATTTGTACACCTTTTTTTGTGACAACTGTGTGTGAGGCTGAGGAAAGTTGCAGTAATCTAGGCATTCACATAAATCCTATAAATACTTGTGTATGATGAATAAATCCTACGAACTTTTTCTTATTACGAGTGTGAAACCAGGACAGGCAAAAAGCTGCCTTCATCAATAAAGGCCAGGGCACAAGAAAACACCAAGACGAAGGAAAAGAAAAAGGTTATGGACTAGGCAGAGATGAGGTAATGATACACAAAGGAAAGCGACAGACAAAAAAAAATAGTCAAAGTACAAAGGACCTAGAGTTATGGAGAATTAGGCCATGAGATGATGATAGATCCGCTTTTTGAAGGAAATTAGGTCATAAGAATTTGGGAAGACAGAAGGAAGAAGAGAGTTCCAGAGTCTGAATGTAGATGGGAAAAAGCAGTCGCTGCACTGACCAATCTGCAACCTATAAATCTCCACACAGTGCCTGTGAGATTAGGCCACTTGGCGAGTGTTACGTGGCCCCAGCAGTAGGAGAGGGATGAAGCTCGCCAACTTTTAAGAGCAGCGATGGGAGTAGTAGCGATAGAAAAGAGAAAGGGATGGAATCTTACGGCGAAGAGAGAGAGAATCCAGATTAGAAGTAACAGCAGGATCATTAATGAGTCTGACTGCCTTAGATTCAACCCTTTCAAGGAGTTTTTTTTTTTAGTAACTATTTTAGTACTCATGTCCTTACCAGCGTGATATGATTATCAGTTCTTTGTAATGTGCAATCGAAGTAGAAACCCTAAAGTTGCATCATATGAATTTATCTCAGGGAATCTTTGTGTTTGGTATTTTTTCAAATTCTCAAATTCTGGTGTGAGACTCCCATGATTAGTGACAGAGTTACAAAACAAAGACTTAATGTGCTAAGGTTAAATTACAATATGAATAACGGTGATAAATGTTACTTACTTAGTATGCTCTGATGAACTATGAGAATTAGAATACAAAGTATCTCTCCCATTAACAGTGCTGAAATGAGTTGTTCCTCGTGTAAAAAGTCACCTATAGTCTTATGCATACCCCGTTTTGTTGACGTCATTGATTTTCTTTGTACAGTGAGTAAGTGGTATTTACCATGTCCGTAAAGTACAAACAGGTCACAGAATATTGCTCTGTACATTCAGTACTGTTTATATAACATAGTCTTATTAAAGCAGAATAAACTTACTGATGTTGTTTTTTATTGGTCACGACTTTCTTTGTATCACAAATGTTTGTTCAGTGTCATTGTTAATGCATATTAATGCGCTAAGGAATTTTTGTTGGGAAATATTTGATATTTTATTTTATGATAACAGTTGTACAAAATGCTGTTTGGTATCATATTCTTTTTTATATTGACATTCTTTTATTTCGACATCAATTTTACTTTATTGTTCATTTTTGTTTTAGGATGGGATGGGATAGGAAGGAAAAAAAGGTGAGGGGATTAAGAATATAAGGGAATTGGAGGGAAAAGCACGAAAATTATATAAAGTAAGAGAGAAAAAAGATGAGGGGCAGACCCTCGTGCTAAGTTTCGATCTGGAATTCAGATTCTGAATTGTCTGTCTTGTCTTTCAGACTAGTTCCTACGACTTGTAAATATTGTAAGTCATGACCGAATTATTAATGTAAGTATGTAAGTATTACATACAGTGAATTAAAGTTAAGAAATTAATTGTTGTTATTTCTTATATAGTTTCAAAACTTTGGGAGAGCTATTCATTCTATCCTGTTTAATTGATATAAATATGTGTTCTATTGCTAGAAAATCACCACTTAAAATAAGTCAATTAATGGATTAAGCCACTTCTGTTCTAATGCAAAAATATCAATCAACATAGATATGTGATTAACATCAGGATTATACCACTAATGGGCTGTTGCTTGAAAATCACATATCACAGAAAAATAGTCAACAATTGGCCTAAATCATTTATGTTTGGTTGATAGCATATCATTTATCGCAGAAATATAGTCAACAACAGGATAAAACCACTTATGTTCTATAGTAAGATAATCACTTATCACAGAAATATATTCAACAACAGGATTAAGCCACTTACGTTCCATTGCTAAAAATCACTATTCACAGAAATATAGTCATTAAAAGGATAAAAACCACTTATGTGCTATTACTAGAAAATCACTTATCGTAGATATATAGTCAACAACAGGACTAAGCCACTTGCGTTTTGTTGCTAGAAAATCACTTATCGCAGAAATTTAGTCAACAACAGGATAAAATCACTTGCGTTCTGTTGCTAGAAAATCACATTTCACAGAAATATAATCAATAACAGGTTTCAACCACTTAAGCAAATATTCTCACTTTATTGCCAACCCAGTCCAATAACCAGATTACATCCTAAGAGACTAGTTGATGTTGAGGGAGCAAAGTTATTAAGAATTACTTTGCATCGAAGTTGCTAAACTGAATATACAAGGTTTAGATGTTCAGGCATTGTAAGAGTAGACTGTCAGCCATGGCTAGACACCATTCAACCAAGTTGTGTTAATATTAACGATTCCAGGAACGCTTCTAATAAACTAACCTATTCTTATTCCTTATTCTAATGATGATGGATCATATTTTCAATAACCTTCGTAGTAACCCATCACAGAGTCATCATTTATGGTATATAAATCCCCAAAATGTCTGGTAACATGAGACTGAAAAGCTGTATTCACAGCGTGTCTTCAGGAAGTCTTACATAATAGAACCTTTCTTCTTTGAGGATTCAACATATGAATGATGGGAACCACAGGTGGGGGGAGGGCTGTGCCGGCTGGCGACCGCCCTATGGGTCCTCCATGACCCGCTCCGCCCATCCGTGGGGGGAGAATCTAAAACAACAATCTCTCGTAGTATCAGAATTTCTTTGTACTAGCCTGTAGAGGGTATATCGTGTAGATAGCACATATTTTTAGGAAAATTAGCCACTCTGTCTTAGCTTTGCATTTTCGACAGGTACATGATGAGACATATTTAGACCATGAGGTCACTATACAGCAATTTTTAGATGACACATCTTCAGACAAGGGCATCCTTATATGTAACTATTTTAGATAACATTTTTTCAGACTAATGGATCCATAGAAATGGAATCATGCTTGGCTCTCTTGGCCTGATTTGGTAAAACTGGATATTCTTTTATTGTAGATTCATATAAAAGATTTTGTTCAGGCAAGAAAGCCTCTTTCTCTAAATGATAGATGATCGTTGGACTAGGGTTATAAATTCAATCAATACAGTCAACTGGTTTCAAAGGATATTTATAGGTAAGTCGAATATCGACTCATACAGTATACCACACACACTATGACAGTTCTTATGAAGTTCTAGGAATTAAACATATTTATTTAATTACATTCACTAAGCTATTAAGAGTTCTTAGTGGTAAATGTTATACAATTCAAATATTCAAGGATATGTGAATATATCTGTAATATATATATATATATATATATATATATATATATATATATATATATATATATATATATATATATATATATATGTATATATATGTATATATATGTATATTATATATATATATGAATCATATTTTACTCGAACCTAAGACAAGTAATTACTGTGCCAAGGCACTATCAACTACACCACTGAAGGTCTAAAAGGGAAACAAACCTTACAGCTACATCTGCTATACTAGGAATGAACGCATTCGATCTGAATGCCTTTTTGTTCATATTACAGCTTCTCCTAACCTCATCTGGGCTTCGTTTTTCACATTTGATTCAAATCTTAGCTATACAGGCATTAATAATAATCAAATAAACACATTACCAAATGTTAAAACATGAATCATAGTTTACCCCTGACAGGGACTCGAACTTAAGACACATAATTACTGTCCCAAGGCACTATCAACTACACCACTGAAGGTCAGAAAGAGAAACAAACCTTACAGCTTAACTGCTATACTAGGCATGAACGCATTCTATTTGAATGCCTTTTTATTCATATTAGAGCTTCTCCTAACCTCACTCGTGGCTATGTTTTGGTTCGAGTCCCGGTCAGGGATAAAATATGACTCATGTTTTCACATATGGCAATGTGTTTATTCGATTATTTTTAATGCCTATATAGCTGAGATTTGAATTAAATGTGAAAAACGAAGCCACGATTGAGGTTAGGAAAAGCTGCAATATGAATAAAAAGACATTCAGATAGAATGCGTTTATTCCTAGTATAGGAGTTAAGCTGTAAGGTTAGTTTCTCTTTTAGACCTTTAGTGTTGTAGTTGATAGCTCCTTGGCACATTAATTTTGTGTCATATATATATATATATATATATATATATATATATATATATATTATATATATATATATATATATATATATATATATATATATATATATATATATATATATATATATATATATATTATATATATATAACCAGAAAAGGCCCATAGATAAAACACAAAGAGAAGCGAAGATGTTCTATGTATTACGACTGGACTCCAGTTCTCTTCAGGTAAAAAATTATTCGATATTTACAAAGCTCTGGAGAAAAAATACGGGGAGGGGGGAGATGTTAGCAACGATTGTCAGGTGGATCCACGATGGGATTACTTCAGACCTCAGGTCAGGTGGACGGTCATTAGGCATAATCTTTTTGATGAGGTCTTTTAATATTGCTTCATCCACAATGTCAGATCTCCACTGTCCATTTGATAGATTTAAAGTTGCATATTTTTCTATAACGGCTGCTTCAAGTATCTTTCTCCTGTATTGGCAATTACTCTTATATAGCAATGAGGACTCACTCCAATTAATATGGTGACCAGTATCTCGCATATGCACAAATAAAGCAGAATTTTCAGCACCATATCGCACTGCTCTTTTATGCTCAGATATTATTCTCTGGCCTAGCGAACGACCAGTATGACCTATGTAAGATTTATCACAGGAACTGCAATCAATTTTATAAATCCCTGCTTCTAAAGTGTTTTTTTTTATAGACGTTAATAAGTGAAGAACCAATTGTTTTAGAATAATTTAATATAAAAGGATTATATTTGCCTAACTGATCACTAAGAATTTTAATACTTTCTAAATAGGGTATTTTAATCGTATTTGCAAAGTTTATTTCTGACTGTTCAGCCGGCCCATTATATGATATTTTATTTGCTTTGTTAATTGTTTTTTTGATTACATATACGGGATACATGAGACATTCTAATTGTTGGCGGATTAATTTAAATTCGTGTTGCAAGTGATGAATGGAACACACTCTAAGGCCTCTTAGGAAAAGATTGCATGCAACATCAGTTGTTACAGACAAAGCATGGTAACTTAGAAAATGTATATAAGAGACAGAGAAAGTTTTCTTCCTATACACAGTAAATCAATATCTATTGGGTTCTCTCATAATTAGCACATCCAAAAATGGTAGCTTGCCATCCGATTCCCATTCGGTATTGAACTTGATTCTAGGGACTAAATCATTAAGCTTATTAAAAAGATTTGTCAAATTCTCCCCAACGGGAGTCCCAATATGAAAATATATCGTCTACATATCGCAAACATATATCTTTGGGCTTAATGCTGACTAGAATCTCTGTCTCAAAGAACTCCATATACAAGTTAGCCAGAAGGGGAGACAAGTGGCCTCCCATACTACACCCATATTTTTGCTTGTAAAAGCTACCATTAAAGGAAAATTCATTATTTGTGACGCATAATTTAAGCAAATCCATGGTTTTTTCAAGACTTAGTGACAAATGCTTGGCAAAAGGACTCAGTTTAACGCTAAGGAACTGTCTTTAGTAAACAAAGATTCTATGTCTAAACTAAGGTGCTTTACATTACTTAAAGGAATATTTGAGTTATTAAATTTGTGAATAAAATCTTCAGAATGTTTAAGATGAGATGAAGAAAATTATCCCAAAAAGGGGGAAAGCAGACTTGCCAGCCAATTGAAAATCTTATATATGAAAGAACCCTTGCATGATATTATAGGGCGTAAAGGAATGCCGTCTTTATGAGTTTTAGGAAGACCATAGAAGTAGGGAAGGGAGGGATTGGTGACTTTGGCCCGATTTCTTAAACAGTGTAAACCTAGGATACCATATTGTTAGTTAGCTAAACACAAACAAATGGATTTCATAAACGCATGTGACGCGTTTCTGTGTATGGCTAGGATTTCATAAACGCGTCAGATGCGTTTATGAAATCCATTTGAGTGTGTCTAGCTAAATAACAATATGGTATCCTAGGTTTACGCTGTTTAAGACATCGGGCCTTTGTATGACTCAAGCAATTCAATATTCCTCATGTGTTTACCAATCTTGCGAACAGATTTGTAGAACTCTGCAGATATGGTGCTCAGGGGATCTTTAACTAATTTTTCATAGGTGATTTTTGTCATTAAGAGATTCCATGGCTTTATCAATATATAAATCCTTATCAAGAAGAAGAATTTTTCCGTCTTTGTCCAATTTGGTTATGATAATATTCTCAGGTTTGCGCAATGACTCAATAGCGATCAGAAATCTTCTAGGAAGGAGATATTTTGATTTATTTTGCTCTAGTAATATATTCAGCAGGATCCCCTTGGGGCACATATCCTTCTTTTGGAAGTTCTAGTTAGAGAAAAATTTATTAAAACCTACTTCTCACCTTCTCACCATACGCCTGAGTAGATAGTTCTCTATCTGTCAGTCGGCTGACCATGTTTAGTCAGCCATGCGTTGCTTGAGCAAAGAGGTTTTCTTCCAGTGTCTCGCTAGGACTATTCTGGAAACCCTCCCCATTGATCCGGACTTGGGACCGGCACTGAGCAAAGCTGGCCTGCTTAAACTATATCATTCGTTTGGTCAAGTTTGAGAACAAAGGGTAAACCAAGAATCAGTACAAGATGTTGATTAACTTGACCACACGAATAATATAGATTTCATAGTGGGTTTTGATCAATTTTTCTCTGACCGTTTCTCTACATAAAAGAAAGAGAATATTTTGAGATATTTTCCCCAGCAAGATCAAATTAGGAGAGTAAGAGGGTAAGAGGATGGAGGGAATTGCAGAGAGAAAAAGATATTTATTTTCGAGGAGCTTTCGCTTGCTGGGTTTTCTTCTCGTCACCGGGCAACAGGATATTAGCTACAAAAGGGGGAAAAATTAATATGAAGATTGTCAGGGAAAAATGGCATGTGGGGTTCATATATCATACAAAAATAAAATTAAAATTAAAATTTAAGTTAACAATATTAATATGCGTAGTCTAAGCTCTTATATATTTTCAATGATCTCTCTGGGTTTGGTAAATTGCATAATTAGATAAAATCTTCGATTCCCATGATATAAAGTTATATTGTCACCGTGGCTGAAGCGGTAGTGTCAGCAACTCTGAGGCGCCAGGTCGAGGGTTCACGCTCCGTCACGGTCTGAGGTTATCAAGGCCATGCACTCAGGGTAACGATTACAACTGCCAAAACAAGTCCTTCGCAAGAAGGCAAACGTCCTAGCCCTTGGTAGAAAAGAGAGTCCGTGACTTAAAACCGGAACATTGTACAACCTTCATTTATAGGCCACTTCATTGTTGCTTATTATTAATATTCTTCACTGTCCGATATAAAGTTTGCTTTCTATGTAATATGGATGATCCAAGATGCATCTCATATCCATTACATTTATTAAGACACATTTGTGACTGAGGTTAGTAAGGGCATACACTCAGGGTAACGATTACATCTGCCAAAACAAGTCCTTCGTAAGAAGGCAACCGTCCTAGCCCTTATTAGAGAAGGGAGTTCGTGACGTAAAACCGAATCTATTTGTAGTGCATTGCTTTCTGATCTATCGGGAAATAAGGATGAATGTTCTCACTCTATGTGCCACTTTTAATCCCCATTCGAGTAGGGGTAGACACAGACAGCTCTAGTTCTATGTTCTCCACAAGATCTGTGCAGAAGAATTTATTTTTCTTCTCTATCTGAGTCATCTAGAAGAGAGTTGAGTAGATTTTTTGTTAATGAACCATTTTCCAAAGAAGGATCAATAATTAATTTTTAATCACATCTGCAAAAAAATAAAAATATGAGTAGTTCTATGCTTATCAAACAACTGTGAAAATATAGAAGTTTTCTGGAATCTGATTCAAAAAAATTGTGTAAAAAAAAAAAAAACTTAGTAGTTGGTTGTTTTCTGAGCCATAAAAAAAAATAGAAAAAAATAAATAAGCGAAAAATGGGGAGTTATCCTTGTTCTCAAAATACAAGGAACTGCTCACCCTCATCTGGTAGATTACTTAGAAAACAACTAACAACTCATTTTTTTTTTTTTTTACATATTACTCAGATAGCAAGTAACTGCTATAATAATAATAATAATAATAATAATAATAATAATAATAATAATAATAATAATAATAATAATAATTATTATTATTATTATTATTATTATTATTATTATTATTATTATTATTATTATTATTATTATTATTATTGTTATTATTATTATTATTATTATTATTATTATTATTATTATTATTATTATTATTATTATTATTATTATTATTATTATTATTATTATTATTATTATTATTATTATTATTATTATTATTATTATTATTATTATTATTATTATTATTATTAAAGAAAATTTTCCCTTTCATCTCCATATTAGTATTTTCCTTCAGTTTTTAGAAGCTAAGGAATAGTTCGAACAAGAAACGAGAAAGAAATAAAATAAAAAAAACATAATCGTCACCAAGCAACAGGAATTATTCATTGAATTATGACGTTGCTTGGGAATTAACATTTTCTTAGAACAAATAAGATTGTGCACCCACACACACGTGTGTGTACTTACCTAATTGTGTGTGTGTGTGTGTGTGTGTGTGTGTGTGTGTGTGTGTGTGTGTGTGTGTGTGTGTGTGTGTGTGTGTGTGTAATTACCTAATTGTGTTTACGGGAAAGAGCCCAAAGCTCGTATCTTCCCGTCTCCTGATCGGTTCCATTTTCTACTTAGTGATACTTATCATACCTGTCCTTAAAACTATGGATTGAGTTAGCATTAACTACCTCCTCGCTTAGCGAATTCCAATTATCAACTATTCTTTCACTAAAAAAGTACTTCCTAGCATCCTGCCAAGAAGCTTTCTTACGAAGCTGCAAACTATGACCTCTAGTTCAAGAGCCAGCCATATCAAAATATCGATCCCTATCCACTCTATCATAACCATGAAGGAATTTAAAGACTGTCACCATATCCCCCCTCAATCTTCTGGCTTCGAGTGATGGTAAGTCTAATTCCCTCACCCTCTCATCATAACTGAGATTGCGTATTTCTGGCACCAGTTTCGTGGCATGTCATTGAACTTTTTTCCAGCTTAGCTACGTGCTTTTTCAAGTGCGGATTCCAAAAGGGGGTTGCATATTCAAGCTTTGGCCTCACATAGGTTATATAAATACTTCTGAACATTTCCTTATCCATGTGCCTGAAGGCTACCTACATTTGCTAAGAAAGCATTTGCTACCCTTACTATGCCATTCATATGCATTGCTGGAGACAAATCGGCCAGTATGTTTACTCCTATATCTCTCTCATTCTCGGTCTCTTGAAGTTCTACTCCTGCCACCGAGTAGTCAAGCTTGGGCCTTCTTGCACTTGTACCCATTCTCATTACCTTACACTCTGAAGTACTGAATTTCATTAGACACTTTTCTGACCACTCATGCAGACTATTTAGATCTTCCTGAAGTTCTCTACCACTGTTCTCGTCTCTTACTTTCTTCACAATCTTTGCATTATCTGCAAACATATTCAAGAATAAATTTACAGAATCTGGTAGGTCATTTATTTGTGTGCTCAAGCGCTTGCACGTAATTGTAGGCAATGTCAGAGCATGCTTTAAACCCTTTCCTGTCTCAATCAGCTGAGTTAGACTTTCAAGAGTAAAGCAAAACGCTAATATTATGGTGTTGCTCAAGTGTCAATCGCCTCTCCATTGTTTTATCCCTTTTGAATGAAATGATTTTTCAAACCTGAAAAAACTACATGCCCAAACCGTGAAATCATGCAATATGCCTTCTTAGAACAGAGGTGGCCAAACAGTCGATCGCGGCCACTTGTTTGGTCGATCGCTGTTCCCCTACATAGCTAGCTAAGGTAAAAATTCTGGTAAAATTTAGTTTGACCTAATTTTTTTTTTTAATTTAGTTTGAACTGATTAATTATTTTTTATATATAACTGAGACAGTAATCTCCGTGGCAAAATGGTAGCGTCTGCGACTCTGAGGCGGCAGGTCGAGGGTTCGCGCCCCGTCACGGTCTGAGGTTAGCAAGGGCATACACTCAGGGTAGCGATTACATCTGCCAAAACAAGTCCTTCACAAGAAGGCAACCGCCCTAGTCCTTGGTAGAAAAGCGAGTCCATGACGTAAAACCGGAACAAACAATATATATATATATATATATATATATATATATATATATATATATATATATATATATATATATATATATATATATATATATATATATACATATATATATATATGTATAATCTCGTTTACATATTTTTCACCAGTATATTTAACATAGAACAGACACCACAGCCGTTGTTTTCTTACAAAGGTACACGTACTAAAATGTAATAATGTAAATATCTGAAGTTATTTGATAATATGAGTGCCTCAGCATTCATACAGATATGTATGTATGTATGTATGTATGTATGTATGTGATTACCTAATTGTGATTACCTAATTGTGTTTACGGGAAAGAGCCCAAAGCTCGTATCTTCCCGTCTCCTCATCGGTTCCATTTTATACTTAGTGATACGTATCATACCTGTCCTTAAAACTATGGATTGAGATAGCATTAACTACCTCCTCGCTTAGCCAATTCCAATTATCAACTACTCTTACACTGAAAAAGTATTTCCTTACATCCTACAAACAAGTTTTCTTACGAAGCTTCAAACTATGACCTCTAGTTCTAGAGCCAGCCATATAAAAATATCGATCCCTATCCACTCTATCATAACCATGAAGGAATTTAAAGACTGTCACCATATACCCCCTCACTCTTCTAGCTTCGAGTGATGGTAAGTCTAATTCCCTCAGCCTCTCATCATAACTGAGATTGCGTATTTCTGGCACCAGTTTCGTGGCATGTCTTTGAACTTTTTCAAGCTTAGCTATGTACTTTCTCAAGTGCGGATTCCAAAAGGGGGCTGCATATTCGAGTTTTGGCCTCACATAGGTTACATAAATATTTCTGAACATTTCCTTGTCCATGTGCCTGAAGGCTACCCTTACATTTGATAAGAATGCATATGCTGCCCTTACTATGCCATTTATATGTATTTCTGGAGACAAATCTGCCAGTATGTTTACTCCTAGATCTCTCTCATTTTCGGTCTCTTGAAGTTGTACTCCAGCAACCGAGTAGTCAAGCTTGGGCCTTCTTGCACTTGTATGTATGTATGTATGTATGTATGTATGTATGTATGTATGTATGTATGTATGTATGTATGTATGTATGTGATTACCTAATTGTGTTTACGGGAAAGAGCCCAAAGCTCGTATGTATGTATGTATGTATGTATGTATGTATGAAGAGGTAGTTTTCTCCATAAGCATAAATTTATTCTCTTTTTATATTAGGCAAATATGACATTAGAATAAACATTCTCAGAATACACACAGAAAAAAATACTTAAATAGATCCATAATTAAAGAGAAATAAAAAAAAAAATTGTCGACAACGACACAATAAAATTGTGAAAACCCGACTTTTGTTTTTGTTAAAAAAAAAAAAAAAAAAAAAGATTCTCTGGTTACCGCGAGCCCTTCCGCGGATGAATATTCAAATGCCTCCATTTTATATGATACACACAACGCTCTTGCCTTTTCCCAAGGATTTTATTTCATGTTTTTATTTCCATCGTGTGTGTGTGCTTTTTTTCTCATTATTTTAGTATTCCGGTGTTTTATCATAATTTATTTTAGGCGCTGTGTACTCTGCCTGAATGTAATGTTACATTTGACACCAAATTAAGATTAAAAAAGTGTGGTGAAAATTTTCTTTGGGGAATTTAAGCTTATGCTGTACAAGAGCGAACACTCTCTCTCTTTCTCTCTCTCTCTCTCTCTCTCTCTCTCTCTCTCTCTCTATATATATATATATATATATATATATATATATATATATATATATATATATATATATATGTGTGTGTGTGTGTGTGTGTGTGTGTGTGTGTGTGTGTGTGTGTGTGTGTGTGTGTGATTACCTAATTGTGATTACCTAATTGTGTTTACGGGAAAGAGCCCAAAGCTCGTATCTTCCCGTCTCCTGATCGGTTCTATTTTATACTTAGTCATACTTATCATACCTGTCCTTAAAACTATGGATTGAGATAGCATTAACTACCTCCTCGCTTAGCCAATTCCAATTATCAACTACTCTTACACTGAAAAAGTATTTCCTTACATCCTGCGAAGAAGTTTTCTTACGAAGCTTCAAACTATGACCTCTAGTTCTAGAGCCAGCCATATCAAAATATCGATCCCTATCCGCTCTATCATAACCATGTGTGTGTGTGTGTGTGTGTGTGTGTGTGTGTGTGTGTGTGTGTGTGTGTGTGTGTGTGTGTGTGTGTGTGACAAAAACTACAGAACTTCCCTCAAGGAATTGCAAGCTCATGAAGAATCTATTCTATTAAAGAGCTATACATTTAACCTATTGGTTTATAATCCTTAAGCTGTTCTGGCGAGGAGAAGGCTTTAAGAGTCCATCTGGGGATCTGACTCATGCTTTGCTGGTTGAACATATAAAGGACTCGACGACTCATTCAGTTTGCCACATACGTGAGCTCGTTGTGAGACTTTTGTTGAGAAGAGGTAGCCATACAACCAAATAGTCTCCGACATTTGCAATACCGATTGATAATTGGCAGAAAGTGTCTCCGTGTTGTTACATCCCCGATCAGTTTTCGAGCGCACCTTTGACCCATGCTCCGAAACCAAGCTGCGACACTGATCGATTCCACCCACTGAGAGAGTGGTCGGCATCCCCTATCAGTGTTTGAGCTCACCTTCGACCCAAGCTCCGAAACCAAGCTGCGACACTGATCGATTCCACCCACTGAGAGAGTGATCGGCATCCCCGAACAGTGTTCGAGTGCACCTTCGACCCATGCTCCGAAACCAAGCTGCGACACTGACCGATTCCACTCACTGAGAGAGCTGGACGGTATCAATAACAAATAAATTCACCGTTGGCAAATAAACAGAACCTCGTGCATAAATTAGATTTAAAAAATATAGGCGAGGCTTACCAACGGCCTTCCATGGAGACTCTGCGTCAAATCTTTAAATATTTGAAAAGATGATGATGGTAGAGGGTTCCGGAAGCCACTTCCAAATGTATGGCAAATATTCACATTGGTATCTACGCTTAATCTAGAAAATCTCTCTCTCTCTCTCTCTCTCTCTCTCTCTCTCTCTCTCTCTCTCTCTCTCTCTCTCTCTCTCTCTCTCTCTCTCTCTCTCTCTCATCTCTGCCTTTAGAATACATAACATTACTAAAGGCAGAGATGTTATGTATTCTCTCTCTCTCTCTCTCTCTTCTGTTTTTGATCTGATGGTTACAATTAAGAATTGCCAATTAAATAAATCATATTTCGCTGGACGTAAAAATATAAAACATATTTGTAATGGTTTGGGTTTCCCAAACTGGAACAAAAAAAATCCTCTTATATCACCAATTTTTTTGTCCCAGTTTTGTGATTCTATTATGCCTCGCATGTTTTGAGTTCTCTAATTGGTTTTCATTATGTAGTACTGAAATTTATTTCTTAGTTTCTAAAGCTATTTGCACTCTACTTAAAAAAAATGGAGTACAATTACTTGTTTACGCTTAGAACAATGAGCTGTGAGGAGACTACAGTAGTTCAAGGGGTAGAGAAACTTCGTTCCCTCCCGTGGGGCGTTGGAAATGTCATCCTGAATTTGTTCCTTTTATGTCTCCAAACAGGTTTGTGTCCATTCCCATTCATATGTACTCTTTTGCCATTTCGTGTCACAATTGGTGCTCATTCGAATGGGGGTCAATGCAGACTAGTTGGGGCTGGGGGATTAAGTCTGGATGCCATTCCTAACGCCCTGCTGTGGAATCGAAGTCACTGTTGCCAGGAGCGTCACTTCATGAGTTTCATATATATATATATATATATATATATATATATATATATATATATATATATATATATATATATATATATATATATGCCTTGTTATACTTATATATGATTATCAATTACTTGTAGGGAACTGCCAATCTAATTCACACAAATCTAAGCACGAAAAAACATATAACTTTGATATGAATGCCCATAATTAAGATGACAATATTACATATGGCTTCCAACAGGAAAACAAAATAAAAAAAAAGTATCAATTCATTGCCAGAAAATGGGTGAGTTATAGGAATTCATCCGCCTTTAAAATTGCTGCACAGTTGCCGAAATAAGACCAACTCTTTTTCTTGTTTTTGCTTTCATCAGGGGTTCCAACAGCCATCGGATTGAAAATCGGTTCCGTTTCGAATATCATATGCGAAAATCCTCCTGGATATATATATATATATATATATATATATATATATATATATATATATATATATATATATATATATATATATATAAAGAGAGAGAGAGAGAGAGAGAGAGAGAGAGAGAGAGAGAGAGAGAGAGAGAGAGAGAGAGAAGGCATATATGGCCAAAGTTCAAAGAGTGAAGATATCATTTTCGTCTTTAAAGAGCAGAGAGGATGCTATTACAGTTATGATAATAGTAGGGGCGCAGGCAGTTTACATCAACGGATTTTCCACATTATTATTATTGTTATTATTATTATTATTATTATTATTATTATTATTAGTACTATTATGTGCCCGGTGGGGCGGGCACAGTATCAAAGAATAGCCTCACCGTATTCCCTGCGTGTCGTAAAAGGCGACTAAAAGTGGACGGGGCGGGGGGACTAGGAATCCCCCCCTTGTGTCAACCTCCTGCGAGACGTCAAAGAAGAAGGGGAGTAGAGGGGAGAATAACTTCTCCCCAAACTTTCCTTTCTTGATGTCGGCTACCCCCCAATTAAAGGGGGAAACAGCCAAGGTATATGTATGTACTATTATTTTTATTATTATTATTATTATTAATATTATTGCTTTTATTTTTCATATATATATATATATATATATATATATATATATATATATATATATATATATTATATATATATATATATATATATATATATATATATATATGACGTAGGGGTTTTATTATCCCACCGAGTGTCACCACTGACGTAGGGATTTCCCTCCTACGTATATATACTTATAATTATGGTAGCGTGGTTGGTGAAAGACATCTTCTTATTCATAGTTTATTCTTATTTTAACATCTATGTACTCAGAGCTCCTATTACTACAGTTCCTGTCACGACTAATCCCTGAGTCCTACCCCCAAGAGGGGGAGGCTAACTCAGCTGTACTGTGTTAACTCTGCTGCTGGCAAGGCCCGGTCTCTAACTCTAACTAACTGTGTCTGCCCTGGGTGGTTCTTGAAATACCCCCAGGGGCAGGGCGTGGCTTGACATCCAATCCTGCCAATGAAATCAAGTGACATCTAGTCCTGCAAATCAACGCCAGGTTCGAAGTGGAGTCCCACCTACTTCCGGGGTCAGAGCGTGGCTATTGGGCATCTCTCCAGGGCATGTACATACGTACGGGCCACATGTTTGTGTTTCTTGTGGTTTAGGAAATGGCTAACTTCCTGGCCTTTCCTACCCTCTCCAGGTTCCGGTCATATATCTCCTTGACACTTTCTACAAACATTGTAATAAAATATCTGTGCCCTCGACCAACCGTTACCCCTCAAGATTTGTTACAAGTTTCAGATTCTGGCTTCAGCATGACGGACTGGCTTCAGCATGACGGAAGTCATACGACATCCCTCCCAACCAAAACTGAAATATCTCTTATTTCAGTCGAAGCATGGGCTAATTTTCCGGGAGCTCTTGGACATATCCTAGCTAACATTAGTTTACAATAGAAATGGGGCCGAATTATTTAAGCTATCTTCTAAGAATTCCTATTTCTATGAATCCTAAACAAATTACACAAACATAATATATATAGTATAATTTCAGTGTGTAACTAATATCAAACATTAATTAAGATCAAAAGTCAGTTTAAATCAAA
The DNA here is from genome assembly GCA_037179515.1 of Halocaridina rubra. NCBI lineage: Eukaryota > Metazoa > Arthropoda > Malacostraca > Decapoda > Atyidae > Halocaridina > Halocaridina rubra. Next base: position 55,783 of record JAXCGZ010001956.1, on the reverse strand, counting down.
ACATTAATTCATCTACTTCTCTCGTTTCTTTAAAAGACAAAATTGAGTTAATTACAGTAGAATTATGACTCATTTAGAACATTAGCAAACAATTAAGTAGAGTATCAGCATGTATAAACATGTAAAATGCAATAGACCATAACATCAATAGTAATTTCTATAAGAAACCTTATCTTATAATTTCTACTCTTACTGTTACTATGGGCATTAATTTATTTTAAAATTTGGCCTTAAAACTACTCCTGAAACAAAACATGTTTTACTGTGTGTAAAGTCGAAACATTTACTCTTTCGATATGCAATTACTATTCAGAGACCACTTAACATAAAAACTTAATGAACCTAAAGATTAAATCATAGTTCAAATAATAATGATGCTACAACAAAACACTAATATTATTTAAGCAGAAAAACAACTTATTAATCTTAGTTCAAATCATACAATTTATCCTCAAACAAAACATTTGTTACTTTCATATTATATTACTATTCAGAGACCAATGGATAGGAGAACTTAATGGACACAAAGATTAAATCATAATTCAAATAATAATAATGCTAAAACAAAACACTAATATTATTTAAGCAGAAAAACAACTTATTAATCTTAGTTCAAATCATACAATTTATCAACGGCACTTATTCAAAACTATATCTAAGGGAGACTCTGAGTTTTTCGCTTAAAATTATCTTAAAGCTAGTAAAACAAAAAAATAAACATAAAAATAAAAATATTTTGTCGTTTAGCAAAGTGGACAAAGACGGTGGGGACATTTTCTTTCCCATTTTTTCAGTTCTAATACGGGGGTAACTTTAATTAACTAATAAGGGATTCTTAAATACCCTTCTTTCTCTCTTCACTAAAGTTTGGACATGTATAGGGATTATTTTTCTTTCTCGTTTACGTGGCTTCTAAAGGTATTATTAAAATATTTTAAAATATTTCTGTGTTTCTTTTCCTCTCTTTTCACTACAGTTATGACATGTATGGGGATCTCCTTGTTTCTGGGATTTCGTCAAGATTACATGGTTTTTTAATGTAGTTTAAAACTTTTATTTTTTAGGACTGTTCTCCCTGTCTTAGGACGACTTTTAATTTCTCTGTCCAGGACGACTTTTAATTTCTCTGTCCAGGACGACTTTTAATTTCTCTGTCTAGGACGACTTTCGTTTTCTCTGTCTAGGACGACTTTTAATTTCTCTGTCTAGGACGACTTTTAATTTCTCTGTCTAGGACGACTTTTGTTTTCTCTGTCTAGGACGACTTTTAATTTCTCTGTCTAGGACGACTTTTAATTTCTCTGTCTAGGACGACTTTTAATTTCTCTGTCTAGGACGACTTTTGTTTTCTCTGTCCCTTGCTCATGAATTCTTGCTAGGTGCGATTCCACGGTTTCCCTCGGGGATTCTATTTTTTTCACTCCCCCGCCGTCCTTGCTGCAGGCCCAGGTTTGTTGCCATATCTCCTTTACTCGGATAGGCAAAACAAAAAGGACAAGGACTGGGCCCATCCGCTAATCCTTCCAGCCCGGCTTCCTCGTCCCGCCCTCGGCCGATCTTGACTAAGACCACCACGCAAGAGACCTGCAACGTCACAGCGATTCTCTTCCGTACGGCCATCCACACGTACCTTCGAAGCAGATCTCGGGATGAAAATTTGAACCTCTGTCACTACTACAGTTGTAAGAAAGGTTCCCTATGACTTCAGGGTACCAACAATGGCCATACGTTGGTAATCGAGGCTATACTTTGCCTCCCCTGCAACTGCAAGTGATTGCAATCTCTATTCAATGGGCACTAGGGACTTGTCTGAGCGGACAAAATCTAAAGACTTTTAGAACTTGCAGGTCGGGGCTGCCTAGGAATAGGTTGGTAATGGAAGGTATGTGTCTACACAACTAGATTATTATTCCAAGATACTTAGGACTTAGCAACTGCTACATAGCATTACTCTGCTATAAATGTCAAAAAGAACAATCATTAAATGCTGAGAAAAGCCACTAAAGAAACATTCTTATTAGCAGTGGCTACAATAACATCAAGTATGAATTCAGTTAAAAGATACAAATCATCAGGTTACTGCTGATTTCATTTCAAAAATAATAATTAGCAACAGGCCATTGAGAGATAGCAACAATATCAGTCAACATAATGACATTACTAATAATCATGATCTAAAAATAAGAATAATAAACAATAAAAATAAATATACTAAATCAGAAATCTCAATATATATACAATGGAGACTGGCATTCAGAAGTAAGAACAGAGTTCTATACTTATACTTCATAGAAATGCTCATTCTAACACAGTCTCTTTTAATATTTAAATTCCTGCTGTCATAATCAATGTATATATATAGAGCATAAGTGGCAACTCGCTGGCTCCACAATTTGTCAATGGGAGTTCTATCTATTCTCTAAACAGTTGCGGCATGTGGCACAGCATTTATGCAAATGGCGGTACTACCGATGTCTTATCAGTATTTATGCAATAACAGCATGCAACAATCTATTGACTGCAATGAAATGTAGGCACAATTATCGCCTAACTTCGCTGGAAAAAACACACACAAAAAATCAAAGACAGCAACGTTCTTTTAGCATTGAACGGAGCCTCTGTCAGGCTCAGAGTCGAGTGAAAGGTAGGAGAGAGAGAGAGAGAGAGAGAGGAGAGAGAGAGAGAGAGAGAGAGAGAGAGAGAGAGAGAGAGAGAGAGAGAGACTGGGCGACCTTGAAATACGTCGTGGCCTCCAGTCTGTGTCAGCTGAGATGGGCCTCTGTCTTTTACTTGTACTGAAAATAAAAAATTGTCGCAGAGTATCTCTAATAATAAAATAAATAAACAAATGAACGTGAACAACGTTAGCAATGACTATCGATAGAGTCTTACGTTTATTGTCAGCTCTCACTCTTTCTTTACGACCAAGCTGAAATAATTTTGATAAAACATTATCATGGTTAAAACTCGCAAAGTTTTATTTTATCAATCTAACATATCTCTTCAGACAAATAATGTATATACTGCAGCTAGCAAAGAAAATAAAGAATCATTCATAGATTCACGTCCTTTATCACGTAACATCTATCTTGGAATCTCTCGGAAATCGAATAATAATCTCAATGGCGGAGTAGGGGACAAAACAAAAATAAAACAAACTTGGCATTTCAACCATATCTGGGCAGGTGGAGAATTACTTTCTCATCCATATCCGTCACTAGATATTGCAACAGCGCATCACCTCCCATAAATACACTCTGATATGGCATGCAGAAGGACCTGGCGGAGCAGGGGAACGATCCTCGCAGACTCCCCAATCATGCTTCCTAACAGTGCTTTCCGCGATTTCACCCCCTAGAGCAACCCCCCCATTATACCCCCAGTCATTCATACTCACTCGCTATCACATTCGCTATATCACTTTCAAGACAATCATCCCCTTTCTGTAAAATTCCCTTTTATTTACAACGCGTTGGTTTCCCTTTCCCTTATCTCTCTGAAGGAGAGTAACGGTGAAATCTCGGCTGAGCCGTGCGGTCACAGACTTCCTCACCAGTCCTAGGTCCCATTCTAACGAACAAACAAACATTCTACTCCCTTGAAGCTACGTTTGGGTGACACTGAAAAACCTTCCCTATTCTAGGACAGCACAAATTACTCTAATTTACTCTTACTTTCACCTGCATAGCGCGAAATTAAAAAACTCATCTCTAAACAATATCACAAAATTTCTTATTCTTCAAAAATAAAATGCCATACACGTATCGTAATATTAATTCCCCATCATCACAACACAAAAAGAACGATCTGTCATTTATGTCTTTCTTTCGCTAAAACATTACTCCCCCGGAGAAAAAAACAAACAAAAAAGAAAGAACCTTGAAAACAGGCGCAATCTTAACACTCGATTTCTTGCGCTTTAAGAAATTAATATAACAATGATTTCACGTACATTAAAATATCAAGGATCAGTACAATTACTACGGATTTACAATAACGAGGTTGGGAGATCGAATGGTCACTTCCACATTCCTTTCTCGAAAATCACACGTGTTCTAAGTAAAACCTTAAAAGCAGATTCAAGTATATTACTCACTATAATTCTTACACTTAAGAAATTAATATACTGTAACAATGATTTCACGTGCATTAAATTTGTCAATTAAAAAATCGATACATTCGCGTTCTTAAAATTCAATCTAGGCATTAATACAAATAAATGGAACACACTTCCAACGCAAATTCTTTATATTACTCAAATTATAACAAAAATGGAGTTTATTACTGCTTATAGCTATTAGTACAAATTATCCATGTTAGTAATGGGTACAGAAATTCTACTTTTATCAACTTATTAAGCGCCACACCCCTTATAAGCGGGTTGGCTGAGTCAAAGCATAACTACAAGATAAAATGGCGGCGTCCACCGACCTCAATTTCTTTTACTAATTGTCCCATTACTCACTGGATACAGATCACAAGTACTTAGCTATTTTAAGGAGGTGGTCCTGAAGAACTTCATGGCAGAAGGCAAGGAAGGAGGGGGTTCTCCTTCTTCTCTTTGAGTAAAATCGACGAATCGCCGTCTTCTTGGTCGGATCCGGCAACTTATACTTCTTGTAATGGGCATTTTCACTCAATGCTCCGGTCACACTTCGGCTTACTAAGAAATATCTTAGGAATAGTTCCTTCAAAGTTTTATAATATTCTCTATTTGACCACTCGTCACTTCTCATCCGCAGACCCAAGTATTTCAGGAAGTCGGTCGCGGGAATTATGGACGGACATTCACGGTCTTTTACATTTGCGCCGTCGAGGTATAAAAGTGAATTTTTGACTCGAGGCGTCTTTACAACCAGGGCACGGGGTGGGGGCCTTGCCAATACGGAGGCGGGGGAGAGTGGCTGGATCTCATAATATGATACTGTAAGTGAAGGGGGAGCTCTGACTTTCTCGGTGTCACTCTCTCACTGCTGGTAAGCGTCTTGAAGTTTCTTCACTTATACTTTTCTTCCATAGATGCTATATATTTTTTTCTTCTATTTTTTTTTCTTCCTTCTCTTCGGTAAAGTGTCGGCGTGGATTGATCCCGAGCTGTCCACCACTGACGTAGGGGTTTTATTATCCCACCGAGTGTCACCACTGACGTAGGGATTTCCCTCCTACGTATATATACTTATAATTATGGTAGCGTGGTTGGTGAAAGACATCTTCTTATTCATAGTTTATTCTTATTTTAACATCTATGTACTCAGAGCTCCTATTACTACAGTTCCTGTCACGACTAATCCCTGAGTCCTACCCCCAAGAGGGGGAGGCTAACTCAGCTGTACTGTGTTAACTCTGCTGCTGGCAAGGCCCGGTCTCTAACTCTAACTAACTGTGTCTGCCCTGGGTGGTTCTTGAAATACCCCCAGGGGCAGGGCGTGGCTTGACATCCAATCCTGCCAATGAAATCAAGTGACATCTAGTCCTGCAAATCAACGCCAGGTTCGAAGTGGAGTCCCACCTACTTCCGGGGTCAGAGCGTGGCTATTGGGCATCTCTCCAGGGCATGTACATACGTACGGGCCACATGTTTGTGTTTCTTGTGGTTTAGGAAATGGCTAACTTCCTGGCCTTTCCTACCCTCTCCAGGTTCCGGTCATATATCTCCTTGACACTTTCTACAAACATTGTAATAAAATATCTGTGCCCTCGACCAACCGTTACCCCTCAAGATTTGTTACAAGTTTCAGATTCTGGCTTCAGCATGACGGACTGGCTTCAGCATGACGGAAGTCATACGACATATATATATATATATATATATATATATATATATATATATATATATATATATATATATATATATATATATATAACCTCTATCTAGAATTTTAGCCGATGTATGTGATGTTTATCGCCAGAATATCTACGGTGTAGATAGTTTTTCCTTGTAGATAACAATGCAAAGTAGTAACCCTCTCATGTGCTTAATATTCCTATCTTATAATAAATATTCATTTAATTTTTACGATAATCATTATAGCACCGTATGCAACAGCAGGAACACTGTACTTCGTTTTATTACAAAACTCAATAATGAAACCTATTAATTGTACTGGAACATGCCTTTCATCAACTAAAAAAAATAAAAATAAAATCACTTAAAAATAAAAAAAAACAAAATTATATATATATTTGCTCTATACCCTTATGCTAGTTGTAGTCCAGTCATGAAGTATGACCAATTCCTTTTTTCTATTTTTGACACTTTTTTTTTCATGGGTTCCAACAGTGATCGGATTGAAAATCGGATTCTCTTTCGCATTTCATTTGCTGGGATTTCTCCTGGATTTATGTGCCGAGCCGGCCGGCCGATGCCTGCTCTGATTCAGCCCAAAGTAAACTAACGCTGAAAAAAAATAAAAATAAAATATATATATATATATATATATATATATATATATATATATATATATATATATATATATATATATATATATATATATATATATATATATATATATATTTCAGCGTTAGTTTACTTTAGGATGAATCAGAGCAGGCATCGGCCTGCCGGCTCGGATTATAAATCCAGGAGAAATTCCAGAAAATGGAATACGAAAAAGAATCCGATTTTCAATCCGATCACTGTTGGAACCCATGAAAAAAAAAGTGCCAAAAATAGAAAAAAGAAAAAAAGAATTGGTCATACTTCATGACTGGACTACAACTAGCTTAAGGGTATAGAGCAAATATATATATAATTTTAGTTTTTTATTTTTAAGTGATTTTATTTTTATTTTTTTTAGTTGATGAAAGGCATATCCCAGTACAATTAATAAGTTTCATTGTTGAGTTTTGCAATAAACCGAATAACAGTATTCCTGCAGCTGTATGCGGTGCTATAATGAGTGTCGTAAAAATTAAATGAATATGTATTATAAGATAGGAATATTAAGCCCACGGGAGGGGTACTATTTTGGCTTGTTATCTAAAAGGAAAAAAATATCTACTTTGTAGATATCTTAGCGATAAACAGCACGTACATCGGCTAAAATGCTAAATAGAGGTTAAGTCAGGTTAGGTTAGGTTAGGTTAGGTTAGGTTATAGATCACAATATAAAGTATAGATCGCATACCAAAGTACATTCATGACACGTAGTTAACAAGCCAAAGTAGCACCACTGGAGGTATTGTTAATATTATTGTTAACATTTTTATTACAGTATTATTATTTTCTAGGAAAGCTATATTTATTTTAACTGTAATTATTACCCTCTTACTTAATAGCTCAATTACATGTCTACTTCTAAGTTACTCTTAATTTTGTATAAGAATAGCCATTGTACAAAAATGGAAATAAATGTTTATTTCCTTGCTTGTTTGTTAATGTTAATATAAACCCTCAGGGATGTTGCGACCCTTGGCCTCAGTGAGTATTAGATCCAGCTAACTGGTTCCGGTTTTACGTCACGGACTCCCATCTCTACCAAGGGCTAGGACGGTTGCCTTCTTACGAAGGACTTGTTTTGGCAGATGTAATCGTTACCCTGAGTGCATGCCCTTGCTAACCTCAGACCGTGACGGGGCGCGAACTCTCGACCTGACGCCTCAGAGTCGCGGACGCTACCGCTTGAACCACGGTGACTACACACCAGATCTAGCTAGCTGGTAGTAGCTGGATTTGGACTCCGAGCTCGGAGTTCGAGCACCTGTTGCCTTGTAGGTAGACATCTCTTTAGGTAATGGCGACGTGGCCCTCAGTCGAATATTGTGGCCTTACTCAGGATGAGCTACACAATATCATTGACAACGGGATGATGGACAGAGTTAAAGGCGTTGAGATGTTTGTCTCCTTGACTTTGCCAGACGAATGACCTTGGTTTAACCACAAGGCAACGGCAGAGACCATTGGTCTTTGTTAGGAACTGCATACTACGAGGAATTAGCTCTCCTTTGGTGTGTCTTGCCAATGATTCCTCCATTGATTCTGCCACTTTAATGGGTTGACAAACAGACAACAAAAGCTTAACATATGCATTAACAGAACTATATTCTCATATTATATAGAGAATCCAGGTCTGTAAATGAATAATTTTTCTATAGTTGGGACCGCGGTAGGACAGTGGTTAGAGCATTAGACTCGGGAGTGATAAGCCCGTGTTGGAGCCTACCGCGGGGCATAGGGGGGACATTCAACCATAATTCCCTATGCAACCTGTCTGTGTCTACCTCTGTTCGAATGGAGATTAACAGCGCCACAAAACACGGCGTACAAAAAGTTCTCATTTTATATAGAAATGTAATCTCTATCAATAAGAAATAAATACTGCTGCGAGTTATGGAAAGATTGGAATATAAAATGCATTATAAAATACTAAACATTTTTACCACTGACTCAGAAAATGTATAAACAATACATGCACTACTTGATCTTCCCTGGTTCGAGTGATTATCAGCATGACCATTCAGTATTAGGTAATAATTACTTCTGTAGCTTTGATCCTACAGCTAGTGGAGCGAGCCAGCTAAGTTGGTGCCACTTTCAAGACGGTTATTGACGAGGGTTGCGCCTGGAAAGATATCTGACTGGAGAGGTTTAAGCCAAATCCAAGCACTGATCACTGAGAGGCCAGTGAAGACCAGTGACCCCATAAAAAATATGGGAGTAAGTTGCGTATAAAGATTAGTTTATTGTATGCCCTTCAGACTCACACCTTCATAATCACATAAACCAATACATTACTAAACCTTAACAAAGAAAAAAAAAAAGATTTGACAACATATCTTTGAGTTTTAGAGACCCTTTAGGCCATTGCTTTCCCATGTCATGTTTTCTTTTACCCTTGACATTTCTTACTTTTAGTGACTGGAGATTCTTAGTGACACAAACCGGCAAACAACGACAGCAACTAGTGTTGAGAACAGGGACGGTGACCTTGAAACACTGGTGAAGTCAGCAAGACCTTGAAACACTGAAGTCAGCACACGTCAGGCAGTTCTAGAGCCAAAGAGCATAATCATAGTGAGTTAATCGGTGCCTTCGGGGTCTAAAAAACGACAAGACTTCCATATTTTACCACATAACCCTTTCAAAAGTACGTTCTTGTAATTCCAGAGTGATGCTGATACACTTGATAATCAGCAGTACGAAATATAAGAACAATTGACCAGAATTTTCTTTAGAAAGTATGAGTTTCCCCTCAGGTGTATGGGTTTCCCCTCAGGTGTATGAGTTTCCCCTCAGGTGTATCGTCAACACATTTCATAATTAATAAATGGGAAATCAAGGTGGTGTTCGACTCAGAAGGCAAAGATATTTACTTCATTAGTTTCCCCTCAAGTGTATGAGTTTCCCCTCAGATGTATCGTCAACACATTTCATAATTAATGAATGGGAAATTAAGGTGGTGCTCTACTCAGGAGGCAAAGATATTTACTTCATTAGTTTCTCTCTCTTTTTTTTTTAAGTAAATGCATCTGTCGTCTGGAATATGTCCAAAGGCACTTAGCGATCTGCATTATTGAGTTGAAAGCTTCCAAAAGGGTTTTCCCTGGTAACAGATAAGATCGAATAAATATTTGATCCTGACTAAATGGAAGATTGTCATTGCGACCTGACCTCGCATTTCACAAATACAGGGATTCTGATATTAATTTTTTTTTTTATGAATTGTTGTGTATTTGAGATTGGCAAGTCTCTGCAATATTAATGACCAAAAACCTTTTCCAGAGAGGTGGTTGAAGTCTGTGTATGTATTTGGCAAGTGTTGGTGAAATGATTCTTAGTATGAAGGACATTTCTTCGTTTATTTTTGTCATTTCAGTCACTTCATTACTCAATCAGTCATTTTGGTTGTCATCATCGTCTATCTTCATATGTACTGCACAGAGCGTTTACAATGTTTTAACTTACTCATTGGTGTCTTAGACGTGACGCATATGCTCTCTCTCTCTCTCTCTCTCTCTCTCTCTCTCTCTCTCTCTCTCTCTCTCTCTCTCTCTCTCTCTCTCTCTCTCTCTCTCTCTCTCTCTCTCTCTCTCTCTCTCTCTCAACCCTTACATGATATCACCTTTTTCTTCTTTATTATTTTTTCCTTTCCCATCTTTTTATTCTTGTCCTCCTGCTCTTCCATTATTATTATTATTATTATTATTATTATTATTATTATTATTATTATTATTATTATTATTATTGTTATTATTATTATTATTATTATTATTGTTATTATTATTATTATTATTATTATTATTATTATTATTATTATTTTTATTATTATTATTATTGTTATTATTATTGCTATTATTATTATTATTATTATTATTATTATTATTATTATTATTATTATTATTATTTTTATTATTTTTATTATTATTATTATTATTATTATTATTATTATTATTATTATTATTATTATTATTATTATTATTATCATTATTATTATATTTATTATTATTAATATCATTATTATTATTATTATTATTATTATTATTATTATTATTATTATTATTATTATTATTATCATTATTATTATTATTATTATTATTATTATTATTATTATTATTATTATTATTATTATTATTATTATTATTATTATTATTATTATTATTATTATTATTATTATTATCATTTTTTCCATTTTTTTTTCCCTCGTATCGACCTGAGTAAGGACTGAATATTCCATCGGACATAAAAAGTAAAATGGATGATGAGAAGGCCTAAATATTTTCTCTTATTTTTTTTGCTATTACCGTTTATATTAGGGTAGTCTCCGTGGCAAAATGGTAGCGTCTG
>JAXCGZ010001956.1:10000-40000 GCA_037179515.1 Halocaridina rubra | reverse complement strand
TTAAGTTACAGATATTTGTACCTAGTGTCTTTCTTGACTCCAAACCTCTGGATAAAGTGTATGCGTTCACTGACCTTAATAAATTATTGCGATCACTCGAGAGGCACCATATATCACCATATAGATGAGATAAAGAGAGAGTCTTGTATGAGTTATTATTATTATCATTATTATTATTATTATTATTATTATTATTATTATTATTATTATTATTATTATTATTATTATTATTATTATTATTGTTGTTATTATTATTATTATTATTATTATTATTATTATTATTATTATTATTATTATTATTATTATTATTATTATTATTATTATTATTATTATTATTATTATTATTATTATTATTATTATAATTATTATTATTATTATTATTATTATTATTATTATTATTATTATTATTATTATTATTATTATTATTATTATTATTATTATTATTATTATCATAATTATTATTATTATAATTATTATTATTATTATTATTATTATTATTATTATTATTATTATTATTATTATTATTATTATTATTATTATTATTATTATTATCATTTTTATTATTATAATAATAATTATTATTATTATTATTATTATTATTATTATTATTATTATTATTATTATTATTATTATTATTATTATTATTATCACACAACCCCATGTAAAGTTGAATAACCCCGTAATCAAACTTGTATAGTTAAATAACCCAGTAATTAAACTTGTAAAGTTGAATAACCCGTTGTTTGTCGATGTAAGAGCCAATTGAAATCAAGTAAGAATAAGAAAACCAAAGTAAGAATACAGAACATTTATTTACACAAATACACAATTACAAATAAAAGGAAAAACAAATAATAATTACTTTGTAAATGCAAATAACCCCTATAACTACCTTGTAAGCATGACGAACCCCAAGACTTGTCTTGTAAAGAAGAATAACCCTAAGGACCCTGGGGTTATTTATCTTTAAAAGATCCGTCATTTGTGACTTGTTTTGACTGTTTTTCCTAATACACTGTAATCATAATTGTTTTTCATTTATCTGTGAGCATTGCAGACCTTCCCACTGCATCCTAAGCCACCATCTTTTTCTATGCCTACAGCTACACTGAATATTCTTGGATATTCATCACACATCTTTTATTATCCCTTCACATCTGACAAGTCATTACACTCTCCATCTCTGTTTCTCTTTACTTTATGTATTCTTCGTGCCCAGGCCCGATGAGGGCTGTTTTATTTTATAATTATTTTTGGCCCGTCCTGGTGTCACAATCATAAAAAAAAAAAAAATTATGCCTACAAGACTTTTTGTATTTTTGAATAAATTTTAATGTTTAAAAAATTTGTTAAGTCAGTTTAACTTATATTAGTGTAAGTGGTAGAGTTGTATTATGATAATTATGTTCTAGTAATACTTGTAAATGTATGAAATGACTTGGTGCATATTTTAATGGACGTGATTTTAACTTGCGTTAAAAATTTCATGAGCCCTGAAGAAGGGAGCTGAAATTTTTATAAGTCCCAGTTCTTCATTTGAAATACATTTGAGGTTCGTAATCTTTAATTAGTCTCTGTTGATTTTAATTTCCTAATTTGACCTAACCTTGATAAAGGTCAGGTTCCAACTCTTCAAAAGCCCCAATTTTGCAAATAGTACAAGGAATTCCGTTTTTTAAAGTTACCCTTAAAATATTTTAAATTAACATTTTCTATGATTGTAAACAAACACGTTTTCTTTGAATTACGGATTTTTTTTAGATTATAACAACCTTATAAAAAAATCCTAACCTCTTTTACTACCCCCGCTTCACAAATACCATTTTTATTTTCTATGCATTAATTAATTGTATATGAGGTCATGTGAACATGGCCACTCCCAGTGATATGCCATTGTTAACATATGAGACTATACATAGCTATATATAAAATGTTAGTAAACTATTCTAATTCATTTGTACATAATCATTTCATTATATAAAAATAAAACAAAATATGTAATGTTTATCTTAATAACATTTGATCGTGTTCATATCAGCGCCCGATAGGTACCATAATTATAGGTTGGTATGCATGTTTTATTAGTTTTTTTATATTAGCCTTTGCTTAGTGCTATCGTTAGTCAATTTCCACTTTTCAAGGATGATTTGCAAAAGATACCACATCTATACTACAAACAATTTGAAGCATATAAGAATTCTCATATTAGATAAATATGTAGATACATATACATGCATGCACATGTATCTATATGTACACATACATGCATGTACATAGAAGTATATAAATAACTGATTATATGAGTAAATAGAAGAGAGAGAGAGAGAGAGAGAGAGAATGTTGGGATGAGGGTGATGAAAATGGATATACAGGGTAGGAGAGGGAGGGGGAGACCAAAGCGTAGGTAGATGGATTGCATCAATGACGACCTGAGATCTGAAGGTTTATTGGGTGATGAGGTATGGGACAGGAACATATGGAGAACACTGGCCAGAAACATTGACCCCACGTAAAAGTGGGAAGAGACGTAGACGACAAAGAAGAAGAAGTTTATAAATTGTACCTGTTCAAGCATGAAGGCTTTACCTTTGTCTTTAGTAGCGCGTATTTTTGAGGGTTCTACGAGCAATTTGCTTGCCAATATTTGCAAAAAGTTGCTGATAGAGGCTTGGCAATGGGTAATCCTATATCTGCAATATTTTACAAATATCTACCTATGTCTCCACGAAAAAAAATAGGGTTAGTTAATTGTCCTAATGAATTTAAGCCAATATTATACAGGAGATATGTTGGCTTAACCCAATATTATACAGGAGATATGTGTAGTTACCGTGGCTCAAGCGGTAGCATCCGCGACTCTGAGGCGTCAGGTCGAGGGTTCGCGCTCCGACACGGTCTGAGGTTAGTAAGGGCATGCACTCAGGGTAACGATTACATCTGCCAAAACAAGTCTTTCGCAAGAAGGCGACCGTCCTAGCCCTTTGTAGAAAAGGAAGTCCGTAACGTAAAACCGGAAAAAAACAACATTATACAGGAGATATGTGGACGACACATTTATGCTGTTTGAGAAAAAAAGGAATAAATCTCCATTTTGCTTTCAGTGTTTGGACAACCAACATATAAATACTTGGTGAAGTTTACAAATGATCCGGATAATAACTGTATCCCTATTTTAGATATATTAATACAGAATTATGAGACCAAAATTCTTTGTAGCATATTTAGAAAACAGACTTTCACGACTAGGAAGTCATTCTGTTTAGTGCAGTGATTCCCAACCGTTTTACCAACGGTGGGGAACACGATAACTAGAAATACACGTCAATCAAATAATCTTTTTATTCAGACAACTAAAACGGATATGGGAGCTCGAAATATATTAATCAAAGCACCAACAATATATAACAGTATTCCAGAAAACATAAAGAAATCGCCTTCGTTACATATATTTAAGGAAAAACTAAAAACTTACCTCTTAAATAAATAAAAGAAATGCTTTAGACTACCGTGCATCAATTTAAGCGTACATCCTACCTTAGTTTGTATAAGATGTTGACGATTCATTTTATCTCAGAACCATGTGTACTTTTGTAATTTTATGTTTTTATGTTATCGGTTCAATTTTATGGCTTTATTTTGTTCAATTTTAATGCCACGTGTTTTATTATTTTAGATTCTAGTGCTTTAGTGTGTTAGTTTTGAAGATTTGATGATATTTATTTACGTAAATTTTTATGTTGCATTTTAAAGAATCCATTTGTCATTATTTTTATTTTCTTTTATGTATTTTTTATGCTATGTATGTTTCGTACTTGGTTTTAAAAAGTTTGCTGTAAATTTTAATTATGTTGTGATGATTTTAAAATTGCTTAACTGTTTTATCTTTGAATGTTTTAATGTTGGTTAGTCCTTTAAATGTTGATGATGTGCTTGGCCCCAGAACTGGATTTTAGTATTGAATAATTCTGCATGTATTTTATACGTTGTATATATAATTCTATGTGAATAACCAATGTATATTGGAAATAAAGTTTTTTTTTTTTTTTTTTTTTTTTTTTTTTGCCAAGGGTTCCACGAGAAACCATAAAATAATGTGTTATTACAAAATCACGGTGATCTTAATCTTATAATTCCTACTCAACTACAAGTTATTGACTTATTAGTGTGAACTCTCATAAGATGTCATTGTAGATTTCATGTGAATTATATTGCTCAAGAACTTTTCTAAAAAAAAAAAATATATATATATATATATATATATATATATATATATATATATATATATATATATATATATATATATATATATATATATATATATATATATATATATATATATATATATTAGTATACTTAATATAGGGGTTCCTTGGAATATTAAGAATTATTAAAAAGGTTCCTCCAAGGTGCAGAGGTTGGGAATCACTGTTTTAGTGCATTTCACAATAATTATATTAAAACTATTATTATCGCTATTTCACCTCGCATATTCGTTCTGTTCAAATCATTCACTCTTTTACAACGAAATCAAATTTTTTAAGACATTCTTTACTTAATGATGGCTATCTCATGTCAGTTTTCTACAGCCATTTAAAACGATTCCTCAACTCCAAACATTTATTAGAGGAAACTGTCGTTTGACCAAACAACTTGAAAAATAGGTCAGATTACATAATTGTTCTAAATATATTATTGAATTATTAATTAGCGAGATTTAGCAAATCTAAATAAAGTTTCTATCCTCAAATTAACTTCAGAGTTGCCTTGTTTGAATTACTTCAAAAATTAAGAGATAGATAATAGTTGTAACTACAAAACTGCTGTTTCCCTCTTGTGTCCCTCCATTGTTTATAGTTATAAATACCTAGATTTGTTATCTGAGTACGTTGGCTCCACCACCCGGAGCTTGCGTGTAAGGATGGATGAGGACAGAGGAATCAGTACAAGAACGAAAAAGCAGCTGGCAAATCTCTAAATTCTAGTATTAGCGAATATGATTTTACCTGTAATAGCTTCATTTAAACAACTCATTTCCGAGTATTATTTATAAAAAAAATAATAATAAGAAAATCAGCACTTAGCCAAGATAGGTCATCTATTTCGATACTTCTATTTTAATGATTCATTCATCTTTAGTGTTCATTTCAATGCATAGTTTTATTTATATATTTAAATTCAGTTGTCATGTTTGTGTGTTTATTGTATTATTTTCTAAATTGTGCATTTCATTGTAAATTATGCTGATTTCTCCATGCAGAAATTTTGATAATGTCCCGATGTTATGGAGACGAAACGTTATAAATGAAATTGTATTAAAATGAAATGGATTGGCTCCTTCTTCTACTCCCCTGCATTATTATTATTATTATTATTATTATTATTATTATTATTATTATTATTATTATTATTATTGTTGTTGTTGTTGTTGTTGTTGTTGTTGTTGTTGTTGTTTTTCTTCTTCTTCTCAGCAGAGAGAGCTTACCATTTCCTTGTTCCGTTCAGAAAACGCAAGTAACCTGTGATAATACATTAGTTGGTATCTCTCACCTGATATTCTGCGTCACATCACCCCTAAAGCCTTTACTAGTTTGTGAATTCTATTTATTAAAAATTTAAAATACGATTTTCCATTTATCCAAATATTTATATTATCTTCATTGAACCAGACTTATCTATTGCTCTTTTATATTCTGCGTTTTTTTTTTTTTTACATAAATTTAGAAACTTAGAGGGAATTAAATGTCTGCTCTCTCATTGGCAACATCATAATATTAATGCCAGATATGTATATATTTTGTCTATATTTATTATATCTATATTCACTTTAATAGTAGGATTTTTATTCCATTTACGAATACTTTACTAATAATTAAATTCAGTGTCAAATACTTCTCTCAACGATGATCTTAAAAATTATAAAAACCGTCTATATAATATAAGTAATTAGCAACTCATCAGTAACAAACAGGTAAACGGAAAACAATAAAAAAGAAGTTTTTATGAAAGCTGACTTACCTGTTAGTTGTAAATTTATCGCCATAGGGGAGGGGTGTTGATCTAGGATTCTTGTGACCCATTTCTGTTTATAGCAACACCTGGTCTGATTGATTGGTTGCAATTCCAGAAGACTTCTACAGGACACAAATAGGGCGACAAAAAGCTTGCGATGTTTTTAGCATCATGAAAGGTAAGACTGAAATGTAACTTTGGATATGTGGGAAGAGGTGACCGAAGAAGACGACCCCATTGTATCTATCAAATAAACTTCGAATGTGATAAAAAGCATAGCGGTTTTTTGTTATGGAATTGCAATATATATATATATATATATATATATATATATATATATATATATATATATATATATATATATATATATATATATATATATATATATATATATATATATATATATATATATATATATATATATATATATATATATATATATATATATATATATATATATATATATATATTGTGTGTGTGTTTAAGTACCTAATTGCGCTCGTGGGAAAGAGCCCTTAGGTCGTAACTCCCCGTTTCCTGGTCGATTCCGTTCTTGTACTCAGTAATATCTTATATTTGTCCTTAAAACGATGAATTGAGTAAGCATCAACTACTACCTCGCTTAGCGAATTCTAATAATCAACTACACTTACACTAAAAATAAATACTTCCTTACATCCTGAAAAGAATTTTCTTACGAAGCTTCAAAGTATGGCCCCTAGTTCTAGAGCCAGTCATATCAAAATATCGAACCCTATCCACTTTGCTTTAACTCTGAAGGAAATTAAACACCGTCACCGTATCCCCCTCATTCTTCTAGCTTTGAGTGAGGAAAAGTCTAATTCCCTCAGCCTCTCCTCAAAACTGAGATTGCTTATTTCTGGCACCAGTTTCGTGGCATGTCTTTGAACTTTTTCCAGCTTAGTTAGGTGGTGTATCAAGTGTGGATTCCAAAAGGGGCTGCATATTCAAACCTTGACCTCAAATAAGGCACATAAATATATCTGAACATTTCCTTGTCCATGTGTCTGAAGGCTACCCCTACATTTGCTAAGAAAGCTTATGCTTTCCTTTCTATGTCATTTATATGCACTTCCTGTGAAAAATCTGCCAGTTTGTTTACTATTAAATAATCTCTCATTCTCCATCTCTTGAAGTTCTGCTCCTACTATTGAGTAACAAAGCCTAGGTATTCTCGCTCATGTACCCATTCTCATTACATTTTGATCTTCACAGTCTTTGCATTATCTGCAAGCATATTCATGAAATAATTTACAGACTCTGGTAGGTCATTTGCATATACAAAAAAAAACAAAAGTGGCCCTAAAACGGAACCCCATGACTAACCCTTCTCCATTCATACACTGAATGTTTCTCTCTAACCCTCTGTTCCCTTCCTTCTAAGTAAGTTTTTATCCATTCCAAAACATTTCCACTTATTCTCACCATTACTTGTAGCTTCTTAATAAGTCTCTTGTGTTGAACCTTATCAAATACCTTCAGAATATCAAGGAATATACAATCCTACCAGCCCTCTCTTTCATTTTATTCTATTTTTGTTTGTAGTCAACAATATGTACCTTTTTAAGTCCAACCTCTCTCACTGCCTCTTTTACTGCTACATTTTGCTTTATTGCATCTGCAAAGGAACTTGTTATGGCCTCATGTTCCATTTTCAGCTCCTGAAATGCTTTATATGGACATTCCAAGCTGCAATATATATATATATATATATATATATATATATATATATATATATATATATATATATATATATATATATATATATATATATATATATATATATATATATATATATATATATCCAAATAATTTGATTATTATTAATGCCTATATAGCTAAGATTCGAAGTAAATGCGAAACGAATCCACGAGTAAAATTAGAAGCTGTAATATGAACAAAATGGCATTCAGATAGAATGAGTTCATTCTTAGAAGAGCAGTTAAGTTGTAAGGTTTGTTTATCTTTTAGACCTTCAGTAGTGCAGTTAATAGCGTCTTGGCACAGTAATAGAAATTATGTGTCTTAGGTTCGAGTCCCGGTCAGAGGTGATATATATATATATATATATATATATATATATATATATATATATATATATATATATATATATATATATATATATATATATATATAATACTTCTTTGTAATTATTTGAAGAGGTTTGGTAAACCGAATCATGTGTTTAATATTCACGTACTGTGAAAATGTTTTTTAGTAGTAAAACATATTTACTTTATCTTATATGATACCGTTATCTTTGTCTTCCTCAACGATATATATATATATATATATATATATATATATATATATATATATATATATATATATATATTTATATTTATATTCATACATATATGTAGTCACCGTGGCTCAAGCGGTAGCGTCCGCGACTCTGAGGCGTCAGGTCGAGGGTTCGTGCCCCGTCAAGGTCTGAGGTTAGCAAGGGCATGCACTCAGGGTAACGATTACATCTGCCAAACAAGTCCTTCGCAAGAAGGTAACCGTCCTAGCCCTTGGTAGAAAAGGAAGTCCGTGACGTAAAACCGGAACGAACAAACAAACAAATACTGTATATATATATATATATATATATATATATATATATATATATATATATATATATATATATATATATATAGAGAGAGAGAGAGAGAGAGAGAGAGAGAGAGAGAGTATATGTTTATAAAGATAAGGCAGTGTTTTATCAGAGAGAAGTGTAACAGTGGTATGAGATACCTTCTTTTTCTTTTTCTTTTTTCTTCTTTCTCTTCCTTTTCTTTTTCTTGTTTTTCTTTTCTTCTTTTCTTCTTCTTCTTTTACTTCTTTCTTCTTCTTCTTTTTCTATCTCCTTTTCTTTTTTCTTTACTTCTTTTACTTCTTCTTCTTCTTCTTCTTCTTCTTCTTCTTACGATACAAGTCTCTCTCTCTCTCTCTCTCTCTCTCTCTCTCTCTCTCTCTCTCTCTCTCTCTCTCTCTCTCTCTCTCTCTCTCTCTACAGAATGGACTATATATATATATATATATATATATATATATATATATATATATATATATATATATATATATATATATATATATATGGTAAGGAAGCCCATCAATGAAACAACACATAGAAAAAATAAGGCTACCCTTACATCTGCTAAGAAAGCATAATACTGCCCTTACTATGTCATTTATATGCATTCCCAGAGACAAATCTGCCAGTGTGTTACTCCTAGATCTCTCTCATTCTCCGTCTCTTGAAGTTCTGCTCCAGCAGTTGAGTATCCAAGCTTATGCCTTCTCACATTTGTACCCATTCTCATTACCTTACAGTTTGAAGTGTTGAATTTTATTAGCCACTATTCTGACCACTCTTGCAAACTATTTAAATCTTCCTGAAATTCCCTACCATTGTTTCTTCACAATATTTTCATCATCTGCAAACATATTCAAGAATGAATTTACAGACTGGAAGGTCATTTACGTATACTAGGAACAAACGTGGCCCTAAAAGTGAACCCTGTGGAACCCCACTACTAACCCTTCTCCATTTAGACACTGAATATCTTACTCTAACCATCTGTTCCCCTTCTTCTAAGTAAGTTTTTATCCATTCCAAGACATTTCCACATATTCTCTCCTGTAATTGCAGCTTTTTAATAAGTCTTCCATGTAAGACCATATTAAATCCCTTCTTGGAGTCTAGAAATATACAATCTGTCCAGCCTTCTCTTTCCTTTAAGATTCGGCTTACCTCTTCATAAAATTCTATTAAGTTTGTTGTTGATCTTTTATGCTCCGGATTACATATTATAGGTTCTATTTGTTGATTATATATATATATATATATATATATATATATATATATATATATATATATATATATATATATATATATACATATATATATATATATATATATATATATATATATATATATATATATTCTTATTAAAGCTATGATTTTTGTGGTACGACAGTAAGAAATAAGAGATGTGTTTATTCAAGATTTTTTTTTCTTTTATCATTTTCACGCTGACGTTATCGTTTTGGGTATTTGTCAAAAGGGACTTTATTAAATCTCCGCGTAAAAAAAAAAAAGCAGAAAAACATCGTAAATCGGAATATAATACAATGATATTGAAAGACAAGAATAGAAAAGGAGAGTAAGATGATTTTTAGCTGAAGGGACGTGATGATGGTCCCGCTTGAAGAGCTTAATAGGCCTTGTGATGATGTTTCGTGACTTTATTGTGACGTTCTATGCGAGTCTATAACATGCATGCAGTCCCATAACAGACTTCGGAACTTAATATAAAGGAAAACTCATTCTTCCTTTTACTGTTGAGATTGTTTTTCGTAGTTCCCCGTTTCGTTATCATCCAAGTATGGTGTGTTTTTTTATTCTTTAGGTAAAGAAAGTCCTTAATTTTTAGATGACGAAGGTATATGGAAGGTATGTTTATTAAATTGTATGACAAGGGAATCAGTATTTCTTAGACTATGAGAGTGTGACGACTGAAAGTGGTGAATCATCACCACGTTGCTGATCAGCTAACCAGAATCTACTCTGACATGATTAAGTATATAATGTGATGAAAAAGGTTGAATATATTCAAATGCTGCTACAAATAATATTACTTGAAAACAACAATAAACTAACCATGATATTGAGCGCATATTTTGGGGGGTTCAGGGTTTAAGGAGGCCAGAGAGAAATTTAACACCTTTTGGAGTCTATAATTCATTTTCACTGCTGGATATTATGTCTAATTTTGGCAAAAACTTGAATCAAACTCATTTTCTCGTTTTTAATCATTGGTTCTGATTTACTTAATTTCTTGTTCACTCATAAACGTATGATTTTTCTTCGGGGATGGATGTAGCGGAGATGAGAATGTTGAGGTGGACTTCTGGAGTAACAAGGAAGGATAGAATTGGGAATGAGTATATAAGAGGATCGACAAAGGTAGTTGAATTATCAGAGAAAATACAGGAGGGAAGGCTTAGATGGTATGGACACCTGTTACGACGGGATGAACATCATGTTGGATGACATACGATGGAGATGGAAGTTCGGGGTAGAAGGAGGAGAGAAAGACCAAGAAAAAGATGGCGTGATTGTATAGGGGAGACTTGTAACGGAAGGGTATTGATGAAAATGAAGCACAGAACAGAAATAGATGGAGACGACTCATTCACAACGGCGACCCCATATAAAAATGGGTTGAGAAGGAGAACATTTTTGTACCCTGAATAATTAACAGATATGAACATCCAGATCTGAAACCATAATTTATATTCTCTCATTTTCAGGTACTAGAGGGGGAAGTAATAGTCGTTCTGATGTGGCTTGTGATGGGGAGTAAGTTAAAGGCAAAGCTTCTGGCAGGATGAAGTTCTCGGGACGAGCTCTTGAACTCAATTGTGCCTTTCTTCTTGTCGTGGTTCTTCTCATCGCCCTTCAGATATTCCTCCAGGTATTGTGTTTTTCCTTCTTCAGAATGTGATTTAATAGTATCCTGATGGAGTCAGACAGAACTGCTTTGTGTTTCTTCATTTACTTGGTATTTTTTGTCCAACTCTTCCATTGTTTAGAATTCTATGGTGGAATATTTTTAGTTCTGCGGTGTCCTTTAACTTGCCCACATGTCCGTAAGTTCCTTATGCATATCTATAATTATTATCCTTAAAACTATGATTAAACATTGATATTTAATCATAACTTCGTTGACAACACTTTCCTATATCGATGAAATCTATAAGCTTTCATAATCCTTCTAGCATTTTTGGCTAGATGTGGTATATATATATATATATATATATATATATATATATATATATATATATATATATATATATATATATATATATATATATATATATATATATATATATATATATATATATATATATATATATATATATATATAGTGTGACACCGGGACAGGTAAAACCTGCCTTCATCAATAAAAGCCCAGGTACGAGAAAACTCCAAGACGAAGGAAAAGAAAAAGGTTAAGGACAAGGTAGAGATGAGGTAATGTTACACAAAGAAAAACGACAGACAAAAATTAGTCAAAGTACAGAGGATCTAGAGATATAGAGGATTAGAAAACTAGTCAAATATTTGCAGCTGAACATATGTTCTTATCACACATTCTAAGGATTTTTTTTTTTAATGAGTGTTAAGAATTTAACGACTATTTCCAGCAATCAGGTGTACTGAGGTCAAATGTACCCAAGTTGTTGTTGTTGTTGTTATTGTTGTTGATTGTCGTTTTATATGTCACTATTATTCCCCATTCGAATGTTGATGGACACAGACAGGTTAGAGCTGGGAAATTTAGGCCAGATAAGGACTGTAAATTTTTAACACATTTGTGGTGACTATTCCCAGAATGCCTGCTTTCACCTGGTCAGTGAATAGTCTACTCTCAGTTTTTTGCAGGCTACCGTACACAAAAATATTTACTCCACCAACTTCAAATAAAGTTGGGCTAAAACTTACTGGCTTATAATTAATTATAAGACAAACTGTACGGTACTAAAGGGGAAGGGCATGAGTTACGTTTGCTTAATAGTTAGTGGAGAACTCCCACTGGTTAATAACACAAATACACTAAATAATATTAACTGAACACTGCATAAATCCAGGCTTAAATGAAAGACTCATCGATAAAATATAAAAATATATTGAAAAAGAGTTATTATTATAATGGAGCAATATTTCAGCCCAAAAGAAAAGGTTAAATTTTACAAAAATAACAGAGTTATAGCTCCAGGCACGACTGCTGGACACATCAAAATAAACAACATTTAATATCAAAATGGTAATTGTTCAAAATCCAAAAACTTTATGCAATATTGAAACACAGTCACTGCTTGACAAATTCGACAGCACTAGTCCAAGGGGCGAAATGGGAGGCTCATAAATTTACACGAATTTTACGAGTCTCTAACAATAGGTCATCACCTGATGCTGTCCTCAGAGAGAGTCCTCGTCCGTTCTGTAAACAAATCAGACGAGCATCACATTCTAAAATAAAAGGATGTAATTTTATCATATTATACATAATTAAGGATTTCCTGAGTTTTAGATTAGCTATACAAACAAATTCCAATTA
Organism: Halocaridina rubra; assembly: GCA_037179515.1. Taxonomy (NCBI): domain Eukaryota; kingdom Metazoa; phylum Arthropoda; class Malacostraca; order Decapoda; family Atyidae; genus Halocaridina; species Halocaridina rubra. Next base: position 26,858 of record JAXCGZ010001956.1, on the reverse strand, counting down.
TTCATGAGAAAATGATGAAATTAATGACAAAATAAATGATTGTTATAATATAGTCTCTCAATGAATATATTCATGTAGGTAGATGCACAATATTACTTATGGTATTACAATAAAACACACACAAGGTATAACTAATGAACTGTGTGTGATAGATCACCGCAACATTTTTCTTAGTGTATTTTTACCTAGCCTCCTATTTTTTTACACTTTGTAAGGTTAAGAAATCGCAAGCTTATTAAGATCTTTTGGGACTTTTTCTCCTAGTTTAACAGATTTTCTTCTTCATTCACAATTTTGGTATCCTTTTGTTTTATCGCCAGGACCAGTCATGTATAAGTTCGAATCCAGGTGAAATGCAGCATTGTAGTTTTTTAATCATGATGTTATGAAATATAAAGAGAAGCCACGTGTGATGTGTGAATTATTTGCTGGTTTGTTTAATACTATTCATCCCTATTAAAATGGGGTGGACACAGCCATGGAGCAGGAGAATTAAGGAAGTGACTGTAAAATGGGAAGAGACGAGCAGTAGTGTGTGTTTATTCCTTGCTCTAGCAGTTAGGATAGAGGTTTTCTACTTCTTGAGAACTTTAATGGTAGAACAATCTGTCTGTCTCTCCTCCTTATGGGCAGTTGATGAAGTTTCCGTGTGTTATTGGCTCCAACACTGATTAGAGGCAACTGATGAGTGGATTAAAATGAACGGACGTGACGACTACTTTTTTCTTTACATACATACGTACATATATACATACGTACGTACATACATGCATACATATATATATATATATATATATATATATATATATATATATATATATATATATATATATATATATATATATATATATATATATATATATATATATATATTTTTTTTTTTTTTTTTTTTTTTTTTTTTTTTTTTGTCTGAGCTCACCCCCTTTCGAAAGGGGATTATAGTGACATAAAACGCCAAGCAACATCATTATAGAGATAAACTAATAGACAGATGAATATTTAACTTTTGTTCCTTTTCAGAATGCCCAGAAAAAGTTGAGAGAAGGAGTTGTGAATGAGAAAGGAGGTGATCTGTTAAGCATCAATGAAAGAAATGATGTACAAGATATTCTTGGAGACTATGTTCAAACGGACAAAGGTAAGAACTCGTATTAACTGTAGTGGACTGGCTTATGTCATGTATGTCATTGTACAATTACCTAATTGTGATTGCGGGAAAGAGCCCCATGCTCGTCACTTCCCGTCTCCTGGTGGGTACAATATTTGTATTCAATGATACTTACCATATTTGTCCTTAATACCTTGAATTGAATGAGCATTAACTCCCTCCTCTCTTAGCGACTTACAATCATCAACTATTTCAAAGTGTTGAGGTGTTCTTTTGTATGTGAGCACCAGTAAGAATAAAAGAACACCAGTACGAGAGAGAGAGAGAGAGAGAGAGGGAGAGAGAGAGAGAGAGAGAGAGAGAGAGAGAGAGAGAGAGAGAGAGAGAGAGAGAGAATTACTTATGCGTGACTACCTGTATGTACCTGTGATTACCTAATTGTGTGCACGGGAAAGAGCCCAAAGCTCGTATCTTCCCGTCTCCTGATCGGTTCCATTTTATACTTAGTCATACTTATCATACCTGTCCTTAAAACTATGCATTGAGATAGCATTAACTACCTCCTCGCTTAGCGAATTCCAATTATCAACTACTCTTACACTGAAAAAGTATTTCCTTACATCCTGCAAACAAGTTTTCTTACGAAGCTTCAAACTATGACCTCTAGTTCTAGAGCCAGCCATATCAAAATATCGATCCCTATCCACTCTATCATAACCATGAAGGAATTTAAAGACTGTCACCATATCCCCCTTCACTCTTCTAGCTTCGAGTGATGGTAAGTCTAATTCCCTCAGCCTCTCATCATAACTGAGATTGCGTATTTCTGGCACCAGTTTCGTGGCATGTCTTTGAACTTTTTCAAGCTTAGCTATGTGCTTTTTCAAGTGCGGATTCCAAAAGGGGGCTGCATATTCGAGTTTTGGCCTCACATAGGTGTTCGTAAAGCCATGTATAGTCTCCTAGTCAGTTTTACTATTCTCCGATGACTTTTTCATTTTTTTTATTACTTTTTTATAACAGCCTTGTTACAATCAATTTATCTCCTTACCAAAGTCCGAACTTGCGAGGTTTGTATTTGTCCATGATTGAAATGTAAAGCGTCTCTTAATATGTTGCGTTAAACGAAGAGAAAACTCCACGGACGTTAGTCGTCCGAGAAACTGAAAAAATCTAGAGCAGTAATTGGCAATTCAAAGCTTTGCCGATTTTTATTCATTTAACAGCAGGCATTGCAATCTTTCACTGATCATTATTCCTTTAGAAATAGGCACTGCAAGCCTTCAATCATCTTATTCCTTTAACAGAAGGAACTGCAAGGCCTTCACTGTTTTTCATTCCTTTTTCAGTAGGTATTGCAAGCCTTCACTGATTTTTATTCCTTTTGCAATACCCACTAGAACCCTTTGTTGTTGTTGTTTCATTCCTTTTGCAGTAGGCATTGCAACCTTCACTGATTTTTGTACCTTTAGTAATTGGCATTGCAAGCCTTCGAAGATTTTTATGCCTTTAGCAATAGGCATTGGAAGCTATCGCTGAATTATTTATTGCTTTAGCAAGCCTTTCTTTTTTATCTTTATCTCTCTAGTAATGGGTATCACAAACTACCGATGACTTTTACTCTCTAGGAATTGGCATTGCAAGCCTTCGGTGAATTTTTTTTTTTCCAATGGGCTTTGCTTTCCATCGCTGCTATTTATTCTCTTAGCAATAGGCCTTAGTAGCCTTGGCTCTTTTTATTAATTTAGCAGTAGACTTTACAAACTTTCTCAGATATTTAGTCATTTAGCAAGAGGGTTTGCTAGCCTTGCATGATACTTGTATCTTTTAGCAATAGGCTTTGCAAGCCATCGCTAATTGCTATTCATTTTGCACCCATGGCACCAACCGCCCGTTGCAGTACTACAGCTGAAGGGTCTTGTGAACTTAAATAAGACTGTCCTGGACAGTTCTATGTTAAGTCTTCCTTCAGTTACGGTTCTCTTTCTATGCCTACATCAACACCGAATATCTTGGATATTCGTTACACATGTCTTATTATCGCTTCACATCTGACAAGTCACAACACTCCCCATCTCTGTTTCTCTTTTTTTTTTTTTTCGTGCCCAGGCTTGATGAGGGTAGATTTTTTTTTTTTTTTTGGCCCGTCCTGATGTCACAATCATAAAAAAAAAAAATGGGCATTGCAACTCTTCAGTGTTTTTTGTATTCCCTTAGCAATAGGCTTTGCAAGCGATTGCTGATTTTTATTGCTTTAGCAGCAGGCTTTGCTGGTCTTTGCTGATTTGTATACCTTTAGCAATGGGCTTTGCTAGTCTTCGCTGATTTTTCCCATCAGTTGCACGGAGGAAAATGAGGTTTGCATGAAAGATATCTTCTCGTACTTCAGGTTCATTTTCTTCCCTCCTGGTCTTTGCATTAGAGTGATTCATATATATATATATATATATATATATATATATATATATATATATATATATATATATATATATATATATATATATATATATATATATATTATATATATATATATATATATATATATATATATATATATATATATATATATATAAGCATCAAGTTGTATTTTTTTTCCTTTCACTTATCAATTGTCAGGTGATGATGATTGGATTGTAAGTATTTAAAATCTTATTTATGTATTTTTTTATTTACATTTCCAGAACAAAATGTTGATACCATCTCGGATCTCCTAACAGAGGAGAATTTAGCTGCCCCTCTGGTCCCAAATATCCGAAAATCTTTCCCAAAGAGAAAAGCTCCGTATTTAAGAAGAGGAAAGAAAAACAAGAAGAAGAAACAAAATAGAGCTAAAAAGAATAATGGTCAGAAGTCGAAACCATTCAAAGAAGATACGAAACCAGGAGCTGGTTTCAAAAAGGGAAAACATCCGAATATGTTCAAACAGGAAACTAAATTTGGAAAACAACGTCAGCACAAGGAAAAAATGAATTCTTTCTCAGGAAATAACAATAAGAAGTATTCCAAAAATCACTGACGTTAGCCACACATTTTTTTTTCTTCATATTTTTTCATAATTCTTTAATGGCAGTCATTTGATGATCTTGATATGGAGTTATGTATATATATGTGTGTTTGTTTTCAAAGTAAAAATTAATATCTGGATAGTAAGTTTTTACACAATTTGATTAGAGATTATTTTTCTAGATACGGTTAGCCACTGCAAAGCTTGAAATGCTTAGTATACGAGTCATTGTGAAATAGCAGAATATAATGAATATATTTACTTATATAACTGAATATATTAGATATATCTACTCAATAATATAAAATTAAGTAATATATTTGCTTTGTAAATTATGATTTAAACAGTTCAATACTTTTATAATAGCTGAATATATTGAATATATTCAATTTTATAACTGAATATATTAGATATATCTACTCAATAGTATAAAATTAAGTAATATATTTGCTTTGTAAATTATGATTTAAACAGTTCAATACTTTTATACTTAAATCTTTGAAGTTTTTATCCCCATGGAGAGTGGAAAAGGCCAGTATTATAGATATAGCTGGGGCTTGAACCCCCGTTAGTCACTTCATGGCTCGCGCGCCCTACTCAAAACCTACCGCAGCTCCCAGTATTGTGAAAAACTGTAGAAATCTATAGAAGATATAACCTCTTTTAATGAGAATTTAATGATCTTCATTTTGTAACCGTTATCAACTCAGCATATTCATTTAGGACTCCATGAAGCACTTGGGGAACAACTCAGCAGACTCATTTAGGACTCCATGAAGCACTTGGGGAACAACTCAGCAGACTCATTTAGGACTCCATGAAGCACTTGGGGAATAACTCAGCAGACGCATTTAGAACTCCTTGAAGCACTTGGGGAACAACTCAGCAGACGCATTTAGAACTCCATGAAGCACTAGGGGAACATCCAGTTCCCTTTCAGTGAACTGCACATAACATGATATTTTTCCACTGTAACAATTGCATTATTACCTAGTGCTAGCTGTTTAGAAAGGGAATGGGACGTTTTAGCTTGATATTGAAGTATGCAAATCTGGAAGTAAAAAACGCGAGTTCAATTCCACAGCGGGAGTTAGGAAGAGTAGCCAGCCTTGATCCCCAGATCTAATATATCTGTGTCCACCCCCATTCGAATGGGAACTAATTGTGAAACCAGAAACGGTCCTTTTTTTTTTAGGAGAGGGGGGGGGTCACGGTAGCTCAGTGGTAGGTCGCACAAGTAGGGAAGCAACTAACGGGGGTACAGTTTAACAGCAGGGTGTTAGGAAGCCTTAATCCCCCAGCTCCAATATGTCTGTGTCTACTCCCATTCGAATGAGGACTAACTGTGACACAGAACAGAACAAACAGGTAGGCAAGGTTATGGAGGGGAACACATACTAACTCCCTTTTAATCATATGCAAGTCTTTCTTGTCATCCGCTTAACAAGGACCAGGAGTGTCACACCAGAAGTATATTTAAATAAGTAATATATTGCACCAATGAGATATACCAAGAAAAAACAAATTTATTTTAAGCCATACTGTAATGAGGATTGCAAACATTATGGTGTAGAGCGATACATCTCATGATTGATTAAGTCAAACAGTTTCTCTCTCTCTCTCTCTCTCTCTCTCTCTCTCTCTCTCTCTCTCTCTCTCTCTCTCTCTCTCTCTCTCTCTCTCTCTCTCTCTCTCTCTCTGTATAACAATGGTCTGAATCCTTATTAATGCTAGATCAGTGTTCTCGTCCATTAATGAAATAGAGACAGTTACCTAAAATAGAAAACTTAACGTCAAATGTGTGTCATAAATATGGTTGAAAATCTTTGTTTTTTTATATAGGTTATAATTTATTTCGATGTGATGGTGATTTAGAAAGAGGTTATTGAATATTCTTGTGAGGTAATTTAAACAGTGTAAAAATAATGAGTCCTCCCCACTGTGAAAGGATTGAGGCGATGTGGGTAAAACTACTTTCCGGAAGGTACTATCAGTGTGTCCACCCCTATTCAAATGGGGAGGATACTCCCGACCGCCCTATGGGTCCTCCATGACCCGTTCCGCCCATCCGTAGGTGGAGAATCTAAAACAACAACAAAACATTCAAATGGGGTTATTAGAGAAACTCAAAAAATAACTGCAAGAGCATCGGTTTTGGGAGGGATTAATGAATAGGCATCCTTACGCCTACTTAGATATTTCTAATACATTCATGATACCTGACAATGACTATGATATGAAGAGGAAAAAAAAAAGAGATTGGTTAGTGGTCTAGATAATGATATTATTTCCTGTTACTCATATCTTAAGAAAATTATAAATAGATTGAATTTTCATAAAGATGTTGTCAAACCTAACCGTATAACAGGCACAACCCTAAGTGTTATAATAATAACAAATAACTAAGATTTCATTCCATCTACTGAATTACTAAATGAAACAGCTACCAAAATAAAATCTTCGCAGATCACAAAATGGCATCCATGTAATTTCTATAATAGTTTAGTCGACTGTAATCAGTGAATGTCATAATATGAATGATGTAGGGTCAAATAAAGTCAAACCACATGTTTTGTTTAGATCTTTGTGCCTCAACTACCACAGAGATAATGACACATTCTCCTCCATGAAATGTAAACCGAAATATCACAGCAAAATTGTTGAAGGTTTGGCAAGAATTATGATGGCTAGTACAGTGGTAATGTGCTGGCCTCACACTCGCGAGGTCGACGGATTGCGCCTCGTCCAGGCAAGAGAGAGTAAGCTGTTTACTGGGGAGGTTACTGCTGTGGCTGGGCACCACAGTGGGGGTTGGGGCCTGTGCCGGCTGGCGACCACCCTATGGGTCCTCCATGACCCGTTCCACCCATCCGTGGATGGAGAATCTAAAACAACAACATGATAGGGAGCGAAACAGTGACGGCATTTGGTGCACTCTCTTTGACCTTCCTATTCAGGGTGTCATCCCTGGGCAAGGTGGGAGTAGGATGGTCCAGAATTTGATTCTCTCTCTCTCTCTCTCTCTCTCTCTCTCTCTCTCTCTCTCTCTCTCTCTCTCTCTCTCTCTCTCTCTCTCTCTCTCTCTCTCTCTCTCTCTCTCCATTTAAATATGGCGCTGTTGTTAACAATAACCAGTAGATGGCGTTGTAATTCTATCAGCTGGCTCATGTGTTTTCTTCTCGCAGTGGTGCCAATTCACATAGGCTATGATGAAACTAGCAGAAATTGGCGTATTTTGACTAAGGTAAGACCTTATTTAGCAGAAGCGAATGTCCCTTGGGTTAGATAACATACATACATACATATACCTTGGCTGTTTCCCCCTTTAATTGGGGGGCATTCTACCTATTAGTATATTGCAACCTAGGGGCAATATATAGAGTATTACATCATTCACGATATATTAATATATTATGATAAGCTTATTGTCTTGAATATATTTCAAGACAGTTTATTTGTACGTACATTATGTAAGTGTTATTTTGCATATAGTTTCGTTTATTGTAACGTAAGTGCATGAATATATACTTTTACACTTAGTATGTATACCTATTAATTTCTATCATGTATACACGTATATTCGTATGTATAATGTGTAGTTTATTATGGAGGCTGGCTGTAGAAGACTTGGAGAAAGGAATGTAGGTCACTAATGGATTTTAGCCATTAACCCTTCACCTCTTTGATAACGCTTATTGCATCGCCTCGTTGAACAAAGAACTGTTGTAAGCAAGTCATAAGTCAACTTAGTCCTAGTACCAAGGACCCCGACAAACTAGAGGAGCTTGTGGGACTTTCTTATAAAGTTAGTTGCCGTCGTGAGATGCTACGAGGCACTCATTTTTACTGTGTTTATTGACAGTACTTATAGGCGAAAGGGTTTGTTGTTCTCGTGGGGCGTTACGAGACATTCAAGTAGAAGAACGTGATAGAGATCCGTGGATCTTTTTTTTTTTTTTTTTAGATTCTCCACCCACGGATGGGTGGAACGGGTCATGGAGGACCCATAGGGTGGTCGCCAACCGGCACAGGCCCCAACCCCCCACTGTGGTGACCAGCCACAGCAGTAACCTCCCCAGTAAACAGCTTAAACTCTCTTGCCTGGACGAGGCGCGATCCGTCGACCTCGCGAATGCGAGGCCAGCGCGTTACCACTGTACTAGCCAGGAGGCTATCCGTGGATCAGAAGATACGTTTTTGATTCGGAGTCCCGTGATTGCTGACGACATCAGGGTTATCCGGACAGATAAGTACAGAGTTATTATATTTCTAACAATATTTATAACTACGTGTGAGGGACAGAATGAGCTCATTTTATTGAACACTCGTAGGTAGAATGTATGTTAGAAAATTTATTATTCTGTATGAGGAAGTTTTAATTTAAGGTGAGGAGAGTTTATTTAAATATTCACATATCAGCAGTTCATAAACCCCCTTATAAAATATTTGCATGTATGTCTATGCATGTAATATTAATTATATTTTATTGGTAGAGGATTTAAATTTGAGATCGTGGTAGGCCTCTACTGAAGCCGTGTCAGGATTTCCGAATTTAGGGGGTTATAAGATCGAAGGGTAAATAACACACAGGAAATCCTCCACAGCTTTTGGTCCTTCGAACCGGATGAGAATTGGTGTGGTAATGGTGAAAATAGTGTACATTTTAGATAAGCTCCCGCCTTGTAAGAAGTAAGTGTAAAACTCTACGGTTAAAATCTTCCACATTTCAGCGAAAACAGGGAGGAGCATTGCATGTATTTGCATGAATATTGCAAATATACCTTTGAAATTTAAGTGGTTGTTGAAATAAATAAGAGAATCCATTTCCCACGTGGATAAAGCGTTTCTCTATCTGTGGAAACGAAATATACTTTCGTAGTAGAGCGTCCATTAAGTAATTTGGATATTAGTACCCAATTTCGGCTGGGTGAACAGTGGTGTTTAGGGATTTGTGTGTTTACATATTTCCCATTTAACGATATCTAGAATGTCGTATTGATTCCTTTGTTTACGTAAATAAACAGAAGGTAGTGACCCACCTACTGCTAGGTGCACAGTGTCGTTTAACTGATGAAAAGTGTGTTTTACACTTTGAGGATTGGCGTCATAATTGACGGAATTAAATAACTGTATGTTATTATCTTGAGATTTGGAAGATTGTCCTTTGATACTCTTTACAGAGTGATTGTTTGTTGCATTGTGGATGCATAAAGAAGATCGTGGATTCTTTGATGATAAAATTGCATCAACTATTTGTTTGTTGTTTTATGTTCTATTTGCTTTCTCAATATGTCGGTTAAACCTGAGGCATTAAAACGCTTTCGGGAATTGGTTCAACGTGATTGTGTTCAGTGTCAAACAGAACTTGCCAAAGATGATGAGACACTTGTTGTTAATTATTTAGAAAGATGTCATCATACGCTAACAGAAAGATTTGGAAGATATGATAGGAAATATGAAGAATATGTCGAGAATAAGCCCCTTAAAAGGGATTCTGAAGAGGAGGATACAGAACATGACAATCTAGCTGAAACAGTAAATAATATTAGCTTAGCTGTCCTAGAACGGATTCGTAAGTTAGGAACTATGAAGAGTACTAGAGCTCCTAGTTCCGAGAGTTCAAGCCTCCCCAGTGGGCAACCCACACCGAAATTTCCTGAAGTAAAAATACCACAGTTCTCTGGAAACTATGATGAATGGCACGAGTTTTGGGATACGTTCGATAGTTTAGTACATAGTACTTCTATGGCAACTATGACAAAGTTTACCATCTTAAGAAATGCCCTTAAAGGAGATGCAAAAGACACCATAAAGGGATATCCTGTTGCTAGTGAAAGTTATGATGAATGCATTCAACAGCTACAAGCTGTTTATGCCAGCAAGGACAGGATTGTACGAAATTTAATGAGGAAATTGGTAAAGTTACCAACTCCTTCTTCTCATTATTCATCACTTTTTAAGTTCAAGCAGGAAGTAGAAGCCATTACTCGAAGTCTGAAAAATTATAGAGACATGAAGAATACTGATTGGGTGTTTTCAGAACTCGTGATGATGAAATTGCCAGAAGATGTTGAGAACTGGATTAGCATGAAAATAGACACAAAATATCCTACATATGAAACCCTCTTGAAGGAACTGGGAAAATATGTATATTATATAGAGGGCAACAATACAAAAGGTAACACAAAGGGAGAGACCCAAACCTTCCAGAGAGATGATACCCAGTCCTATAAAAAGAATGTGGGTAGTTATGGTGCTACTGCTAAGGTAGTAAATAGTAAATCAGAATGTGCGTTTTGTGGTTGGCAAAGTCATAAGTCTGAGCACTGTAATAAAGTAGTAAGCATAAATGAACGCAAAGACAAATTGAGAAACAATAACAAATGTCTGAGATGTACTCAGTCAGGGCATTATGCAAATGAATGTTACACTCAGTTAAACTGTAAGAAGTGTAAGAAAAATGGTCATCATGCAGCCTTGTGTTATGAACAAGAGTCAAAATTTCGTAGAAGGTTTGAAGAACCTACATTTCTGAATGAACAGTCAGGAAATGGTTCAAATTTAGATGAGTCAAGCAATGAGCAAGAACATTCTGACTCAGAAAAGGACAAGAAACATGTTGGTGTGATGACTATGAAGGCAGTACAAAGGCAAATGGTGAAGCCGAGTTTACCTTCATGTGCTCTGCCTACTGCAAGTGGAAAAATAAGCAGCTCAAAGGGAAATCTTTGGGTAAATACTAGGTTATTCTTTGATACAGGTTCCCAGTGTTCCTTTATAACTAGGGAATTAGCTGAAAGGCTTATATTAAGCCCAGTAGATGAAATGTCTCTTGGTATTGATGCATTTCGTTCTGAGACAAAGAAAGGAAGTTTTCCAGTCGTAAATGTAGTTATCAAATTGGGGAAAAGAAGAGTCAGAGTTAAATTACTCGTAGTTGATGACATGGTAATTAGCATCCACACTCCAGGACTAGCAAAGGCTGCAAATGTGTTAAAGTCTAATGGTCACAAGTTGGCTGATGAAGATATTTATAGTGATGTACTGGAGAACATTGGCATTGTTATTGGTGCCTTACATTTTAGTCAGTTTGTTAGTGGTATTGACAAGTGGGATGTCTATACTTTGATGGAAACACCGGGTGGTGTCATGTTGTATGGCCATATTCCTTGTGATACTCAACATGAACCCAGTAATGTGCAGAGGCATATTGTTATGCGAGTAGGAACACAGGTTTTTCCTACAGCTACTCAAGAGTTGATTGAAGTGGCCATAGAGCCAGTTAATAAGTTGTTGATTGAGGAGGTCATAGAGCCTGTTAATAAGTTGTTGACTGAAGAGGCGATAAAGCCTGATAATAAGTTATTGATTGAAGAGGCCATACTGCCTGTAAATAAGTTGCTGATTGCAGAGGCCATAGAGCCTGTTAATAAGTTGTTGATTGAAGAGGCCATAGAGCCTGTTTATAAGTTGTGGGAGTCAGAGAGTATTGGAGTAAAGCAAGAAGTGCATTACGAAGATAAAACTACACTTAGAAGTTTTACAGATTCTGTTCCCTTGAAGCCTATCCACACTCCTCTCCTACACAATTTTCAGAGTGCCTTTGGACAAATGGAGTCTCTAATAGAACAGTTGGAGGAAATATTGGAGAATGATCATGTGGGTAATTTGTTGGATGCTTGTACCAGTGAAGAGAAACAGTTTGATATATGCAATACTGCAGATGTAGAGTGGGAAAAGACCAAAATATCACTGCAAGCACTGAATTCCAACAATGCAAGACTTCAAAGGGTACTGGATCAGTGCCTTTCTGAAAATTCTAGATCTCCTAAAGTATCAAACTTTAGTTTAATCTGGAATATAAATACAGACAAGTTGTCATTGAAAGGTTTGAAGGCTAGAGATGAAGTGCTGACAAAACATAAACTTCTGTCACTGGTGGGTATATTTTTGGACCCCTTACGTCTAATATCACCCTTACTAAGAAGAGGGAAAATTCTTATTCAGAGAGCTTGGTCTGAAAAGCTCTCATGGGAATATCTATTGTCAGAAGTATACGAAGAGGAATCATCAAATTATGAAAGATATGAACGTCAAGCTGCCCAAAGGGTTAAAGAATTGTGGGCACGCTTAATCATTGATGATAAATTGTAGTACTGATGGGGAGACCGTCCATTTTTTCCTTTTTGGAGGGGCCCAGGATGTCTTGAATATATTTCAAGACAGTTTATTTGTACGTACATTATGTAAGTGTTATTTTGCATATAGTTTCGTTTATTGTAACGTAAGTGCATGAATATATACTTTTACACTTAGTATGTATACCTATTAATTTCTATCATGTATACACGTATATTCGTATGTATAATGTGTAGTTTATTATGGAGGCTGGCTGTAGAAGACTTGGAGAAAGGAATGTAGGTCACTAATGGATTTTAGCCATTAACCCTTCACCTCCTTGATAACGCTTATTGCATCGCCTCGTTGAACAAAGAACTGTTGTAAGCAAGTCATAAGTCAACTTAGTCCTAGTACCAAGGACCCCGACAAACTAGAGGAGCTTGTGGGACTTTCTTATAAAGTTAGTTGCCGTCGTGAGATGCTACGAGGCACTCATTTTTACTGTGTTTATTGACAGTACTTATAGGCGAAAGGGTTTGTTGTTCTCGTGGGGCGTTACGAGACATTCAAGTAGAAGAACGTGATAGAGATCCGTGGATCAGAAGATACGTTTTTGATTCGGAGTCCCGTGATTGCTGACGACATCAGGGTTATCCGGACAGATAAGTACAGAGTTATTATATTTCTAACAATATTTATAACTACGTGTGAGGGACAGAATGAGCTCATTTTATTGAACACTCGTAGGTAGAATGTATGTTAGAAAATTTATTATTCTGTATGAGGAAGTTTTAATTTAAGGTGAGGAGAGTTTATTTAAATATTCACATATCAGCAGTTCATAAACCCCCTTATAAAATATTTGCATGTATGTCTATGCATGTAATATTAATTATATTTTATTGGTAGAGGATTTAAATTTGAGATCGTGGTAGGCCTCTACTGAAGCCGTGTCAGGATTTCCGAATTTATATATATATAAACTTTATTTCCATTTTACAATGGGTATTCGTCAGCCAGGACAAGCCCCAACCCCCCACTGTGATGTCCACCCACAGCAGTTCCTGCCAGTAAACAGCTTAAACTCTCGGTCTTGGACGGGGACCGATCTTTCGACCTCGTGAATGCGAAGCCAGCGCGTTACCACTGTAAATCCTCCACACTTATATCACTTCATGCTGCACACGAATTCTAGAGGGGAATATCTCGTACAATGGTCGTTCCCCGATTCATATACTTACCTAATTGTGTTTACGGGAAAGAGCCCAAAGCTCGTATCTTCCCGTCTCCTGGTCGGTTCCATTTTAGACTTAGTGATACTTATCATACCTGGCCTTTAAACTATGGATTGAGATAGCGTTAACTACCTCCTCGCTTAGCGAATTCCAATTATCAACTACTCTTACACTGAAAAAGTATTTCCTTACATCCTGCAAACAAGTTTTCTTACGAAGCTTCAAACTATCACCTCTAGTTCTAGAGCCAGCCATATCAAAATATCGATCCTTATCCACTCTATCATAACCATGAAGGAATTTCAAGACTGTCACCATATCCCCCCTTACTCTTCTAGCTTCAAGTGATGGTAAGTCTAATTCCCTCAGCCTCTCATCATAACTGAGATTGTGCATTTCTGGCACCAGTTTCGTGGCATGTCTTTGAACTTTTTCAAGCTTAGCTATGTGCTTTTTCAAGTGTGGATTTCAAAAGGGGGCTGCGTATTCGAGTTTTGGCCTCACATAGGTTACATAAATATTTCTGAACATTTACTTGTCCATGTGCCTGAAGGCTACCCTTACATTTGATAAGAATGCATATGCTGCCCTTACTATGCCATTTATATGTATTTCTGATTTTATTGATAACAAATACAGATATAAAAATATTTCGTCCATCGTTGTGCCCTGCTAATGTATCTTTCATAGAGAGAGAGAGAGAGAGAGAGAGAGAGAGAGAGAGAGAGAGAGAGAGAGAGAGAGAGAGAGAGAGAGAGAATAGGCTCTCATTGCATGATCTTCTTTTATCCTTAACAATCATTAAACCTCCTTAAATACGAATCACATAAGTGGTGAATGTTAGACGCAATCGCTAAAGCGTAATAAATGTTTCAATTTTATTTTTTTCACATGCATCCCTGTCAATGACGTCATCTAGCTAATTTCTTGGGGTTTCTTAGCGATATGATCTAGCGTTTTAATAGCGAGACAACATCAACACTGAATTTGGGCAGGTTAAGTGTGTTGTTGACAAGTAATAAGTGGTGGTCAGAGAGGGGCAGGTTGATGGTTACCTTTCTTTGAGTTGGAGGCAGTGTGACCATGGCCTTTGTGTTGTTATTTTTAATATAGGTGGTTCAGAATGCTGAAAGGAAGAGGTTGGTTCGGAGGAGGTCTTTGGAAGCAGAAAAACCCCCATTCGCTGGAACATCTAAGGTAGGAACACTAAGTCAAGTCCTGCTTGAGTCGTAGGAAGAACTGTTGTGATTTAGAAAATGGTCGTTAAATGCATTCTGTGATGGTTATGTAATAATTTTTTTCTTCTCCATGTATTCACACAGTCTTATTATAAAGTTAGGTTTAGTTTAGCTTAGTTAAATTAATTCAACCCCACTTAAGAAACATGGCCATAACTGAAGTGATTGTATTTAGTTGAATAAGGTTTGTCATTTTTGTATTTTCTTATCAAATTCAAAAGTTGGGTGTGTGAAAGTACACATTTATCGTGTTTTTCTTGTGAGCTAAGTGGTGCTATTTGAAATTGTAAATGACTATTTAGAATGCCATCTCTTTGATTGCATTCTGAATATTTTGAAGGCATGTGGCAATCGTGTAATTATGCCAGTAAGTCTTCATTGAGAATTGTTTGTCCGTATCCATGACTTCAACCAGGTTCGCCAGGGCATTTCGTAGGTAGAAGGCCTTGAATGCACGCATAACGCCTTGATCCATAGGCTGAATCAGTGATGTTGTATTCGGTGGCAGGAACTCTACTTGAACACCATCATATTCGAGATTAGTTGTGTGGCCACCAGCATTATCCATCAAAAGAAGGACTTTAAATTTAAGGCCTTTTTCCGCAAGATAAATTTTGGCCTGAAGGATAAAGCATTGGTGAAACCAGTCCGATGTGAGGCTTTTCGTGATCCGGGCCTTAGGGTTATGCATCCAATACACTGGCAGCAGATTCTTGTTTTTATTCTTTAAAACCCTAGGGTTCTTTGACTTGTAGATAAGCCCGGGCTTTAATACGAAGCCCGCAGTATTCCCGCGCATGATGAGGGTAACGCGGTCTTTGTGCGCTTTAAATCCCAGGGCTTTAGCTTCTTCCTTGAAGAGAAAAGTGCGAGATGGCATTCTCTTCCAAAATAACCCAGTCTCATCCATGTTGAACACTTGCTCAGGAGCATATTCCCCTTCGGTGATAATTTTCTTGAAGTCGTTGTTCATGAAATCATCTGCTGCAGCTGTGTCTGCAACGGCAGCTTCGCCATAAACTGCAACGCTCTTTAGGCCAAAGCGCTTTTGAAATTGGGCGAACCATCCCTTGCTTGCAACAAACGATTGTTTCCTCGGTGGAGAATCGTTGGAGGGTCCTGGTTGTGGGTCGTTGATATCTTCTTCTCTCGCCTCATCCTCTCCACGGTCGCCACTGTCGTCGTTGGGTTCGTTTGCAGCGAATGTCTCATACAGCTTCTTTGCCTTTGTTTGTATGATATTGCTGTCTATGCTGATGTTCTTTCTGCAATCAGCAATCACAGGGCCAAAGCAGATTCCATCCGCACTATTATCTTATTGCGGGGTGTTACGGCCCTCTTCGCTGATTTACTAAAAGAAATAGTCGCTGTTTTCCTGATATTTGCCTCGTCCTTTTTGATGTAGCGAACAGTAGATTCATTGAGGCCAAAATGGCAGCCGACATCCGCAAACCTTTTTCCTTCTTTCAGCATATCTAACAGTTTCACCTTATCTGTTATGGTTAACATCTTCCTTTGCCGCTTAGGCTCACTACCAGAAACCTTAGAAGATGAAGGATGCTTGGGAGGCATTGGAGAGGTTGAAAAAAGTGAAGAAAATAAATTACAAGCACAACGTATTAATAAGCACAACGCGAACGGCGCACATGTGAGTTAGACTGAACGAGTGAGGCGAGACAATGGAAGATGGTGGGAGAACCAAGCTTCAATCAAAAAGCCAATCAGACCCCATGATACAGAACATACAATAAAACAATTATGTGATTCGTCATCTCCCACTCTTTCATCCAATAGCATTCCATGAACTATCTCACATAGGTGCAAGCCATTGCGTTTTCCAAGACGCCAATACATTGTAAGCTATCGGACAGTATTTCACATGATGTAATACTGTGAGTTATGTGTTTAAATTTATGTCTTTTACTAATTTTTACTGTTTTTTTTATTCTTAGGCTAGGAAGTACTTGTTTTATCAATAAAATAATGAATATTTCAATATGTACTAGCTCACGTAGGTGCGACCCTTTTCGTTTTCCGAAACGCTGATACCGGTATCGTATTTTACATGGTGCAATACTGTGAGTATTTAGGTTTTTTACTATTTTTTAGTGTTTTATTATTCTTAGTCTAAGAGATACGTTTTTTTTATCAA
>JAXCGZ010001956.1:0-5000 GCA_037179515.1 Halocaridina rubra | reverse complement strand
AAGACTCTAGTGACAGCATTAGAAAAGGCTTGCAGCCTTAACTCTCCAGCTCCAACCTGTCTGTGTCGACCTTTATGATGGATGTTAATAGTGACCCATAAAATAGCAAAATATATTGTCTGGGATCTGCAGCTCCTCCATCTCACATTTGACTTTCATCATGCTTTTATGGTCTGTGTCAAGGATGCCTCTAGAATTACATATCTGAACGATATTATCCTTTTTTGAAACAGTGAAATATATTTAGTTATGAAGAGTGTAGAATGTCTTCTTTAGTTTACCTTACCTCTAGAAGTGGAAGTAAAACAGCATATAGCTCATGAACCTCTTCCCCAGCAATGATGAAATATCTCGTTTTTGCCTGTAATGACATTTTTTAGCCAGGATCGAATGTATTATAAAGTTACCACAAAAAATTATGCTTTGAATGCGTGTTTTTTTCCATTCATCTTCGACTTCCTAAGTCAAAGACGAGGATTTTCTTTTCAATCATACCTCTGCCAAACCCATTTAGAACATCTCAGTAACAGGTGAGATGTATCAACAAGACTTTCTCGATTTTTTCTCGCATAATTTGTGTGGAATTGCAAAGCTTTTTGGAAAAACTTGCTGGTGAAAAGGTTAACAAACTCCATGGTGGATATTTTATAATATAGTACGGTAAAGTATTTGCCTTTAAGGTAGTCGCCGTGGCTCAATCGGTAGCGTCTCCGACTCTGAGGCGTCAGGTCGAGTGTTCGCGACCCGTCACGGTCTGAGGTTAGCAAGGGCATGTACTCAGCGAAAGGATTACATCTGCCAAAACAAGTCCTTCGCAAGAAGGCAACCGTCCTAGCCCTTGGTAGATAAGGGAGTCCGTGACGTAAAACCGGAACAAAGTATTTGCCTTTAAGAAAAAATCGTAAGTCTGGTGTATGAAAACTATTATTTCATCAATACCAGAAACAGTTCAGTGTGTATTTAATATCCTTGAATCAGCGAGAATTTGTTGCCATTATCAATTAGTTTCATGTTTGATTTTTTAAACTTAGCTCGAGTAGATAATATAATTTATTTTGTTACAGATTATCTTCTCTCCAACAATCACGTGAACTCCATAATTGTACATAAATTTGACTTCAGTGATGAGGAAGTGATGGCCTATTACATCTCCTTCCTCAAAACACTTTCCTTGAAGCTCAACATTCATACAATTCACTTCTTTTACAATGAGGTAGGGATATTACTACTATTACCATAAAATATGATAGGTATGGAAAGTGAACTATTGAATAATTTTAGTGATTATTCAGGGATACCCAAGCAGTGACTTTCCATGTAGCCTCATGCATCATTGGACTACAAAGATGTAAGATTAGCCGTTTACTGGTGATTGTGACAGGCTACATAATTTTCGACTTTACAGATTCTTTTAATAATGATAAGGAAAAGTAATATTCCTCAGATGTCACGTTAAACAACTTTGTCACTTAGCAAAAACATTGGAAACCCATAAAAATAAAGAAATTACCTTAAATCAATAAAACATTATTATTATTATTGTGATCATTATTTACAGTATTGCTTTCTTTTGGTGTACAGTTAACTACTGTATAGTATTTGGGTAATTAAGCAGTACAGTACAGGTAAAATGTATAATAACTGTATAGATTTTTTGAGTTGGATGTCTTTATGTGTTTTATTTTTACTATTAGTAGTTTTATCAATAAACAGTGACATGAGAAGTATTGTTTCAGTATGTGGCTTCGAGTGATCCCATCGAATATTCTAACATAAAATTTCCACTGCAGCACACGAATGATTTTCCTCTGTATACGGAAGCCATCAAGTTTTTCAATCATCCTGAGAGCATGGTGCGAATAGCTGTTAGAACCCTATCCCTTAATGTCTATCGTGTGAACGATCAGTCAATGCTGCAATTCATATGTGACCGTACAGCTGCTCCTTATTTCTCCAATTTAGTGTGGTTTATAGGAAATCACATCTTAGAAGTGGACAACTGTGTACGAGGAGATGTAGAGTAAGTGCAGAATTTGTTCTTTTATTATTAAAACATATATAAGTAGTGATGGAAGCACCCTTTTGCAAAATTTTGAGCTTTAACATACGTATAAAATTACCGCAGCCTCCCTCGTAAGGGGGGTGGCTAAGTCAATGAATACATACATCAGATGCAATCATACCTTTATCACACTTAGCTCCTTGATGATAAAGGGATCTCTCAGTTCTTCCCTCCCAACAACACTCTGTTTGGATCACCCACCTTGCAATTGGGTAAGAATCTCTGCTGTGAGGCCTGACAGCTTTAAATTGTTAGCTTGATTGTCCGTGTAAATAATTTCTGAGACCCCCGTCAGAGATCCACAGTATGTTAATATTTGAGTCTGTATTAAAAGTATATAGATTTAAATTTGAGATATTAGCTTAATTATGCCTAAAAATAGCACTGGAGATTTTTAGAATTGTAAAATTTATTTATTATTTTTTTTTTTTAATGATTGTGACACCAGGACGGGCCAAAAAAAAATAAAATAAAACAGCCCTCATCGGGCTTGGGTACGAAGAATACATAAAGTAAAGAGAAACAGAGATGGAGAGAGTAATGACTTGTCAGATGTGAAGGGATAATAACAGATGTGTGATGAATATCCAAGAATATTCAGTGTAGCTGTAGGCATAGAAAAAGAACCGTAACTGAAGGAAGACTTAACATTGAACTGTCCTGGACAGACCTATTTAAGTTCAAAAAACCTTCAGCTGTAGTTGAGCATATACATTCTGTGTTAGGTTTTAAGCACAAAATGCCAGTTTACCAGTCACTGCAGAAGTTATATTTTGAGTGAAATAACACATTTACAGTCTCCAGCTTCATACTAACACATCCGTTAGCACTTATGATCTTATCTGCTTTATATGTAGGTGTTGGAAATTTGCTCTCCTGATAAAGGGTGTTTGTTTGTTTGTTTACCGTTTTATGTCACTATTGATTCTTATTTTGAGGGATGGACACAGACAGGTAGGACCTTTGAAAATTAAGGCTGGATGGCCTTCCTAATGGCCCGTAGTGTGCTCAGTCACAGGTCCTCGACTTCCTGAGTTGAATTTTCAAACCTCTGTGCTACCCCGTCCCTCTTTTCAAAAAAGGATAATATTCATTTGTACTCTTAAATTTAGAATGCATGACACATCTCTAGATTAGGTCATTTGTTGTGCCTAATACTGATATACAGTACATTAATTGTTACAAAGCAGAATTTCTGTTTCTTTGTTAGAAAGTAATGGCTGTTGCATTATATCACTTTTGTGTATGCATATTAACTAACAAGAAAAATTTACAATTATTTCTTGAGTAGAATTCTAGTCAGTGTTGGGATTTGAGCTAGCCTAATGCTAGATTTGTCTACTTTCTGTTGTGATTTGAACTAGCATTCGTTTAACCCACGTCACACATAAGTACTCCAAGATGTCATCAGCACTTACCTTGACGTACAAAACAAACAGCATCATAAAGATATTTTATCTCTGAAATACAGTATATGCTATGTGTCATGTCCATAATTTGAATTCATATTACAAAGTTTTCTAATTGAGAGAGAAGTATGCTTGGACCTGTGATTGTTGAAAGTAAATACGTCTAATGTATGCAAGCTCTTTTTATGCACTGATTGCGACTCTAGAGATGACAGTCCCACGACTGAGCCCACTGCAGGGTGATAGAAAGGGCATCCAGACTTGAGTCCCAAATTCCAACCTGTCCTGTCTGTGTCCACCCCCATAATTGGGATTAATAGTGACATAAAACGGGAAACAAAGTTATATAATAAATACTTATGCTTATATCACAAATATATCATTGCTTTTACAGTATGATTATAACACAAATTTATCATTGCATTTACTGTAGTTGAGATATGAAAATGAGTAGCTTTTTCATGTATATGCCACTAGGAGGCACTGTGCCAGTGCATTTTATATTTATGAGTTTAACAGCAGTGTATCATTGCAGTCACAATAGCCGAGGTCGACTAGCTGACTTGGTGGCAGAGCATCTGGATCATTTGCATTACCTAAACGATATTCTTAAATTGGAAATAACAACACTTAACGAAGTTTTGGCAGACCACTTACTCAACCGTTTACTTGTCCCTCTTCTAGTTTATTCTCTTAATCCTCAACAGGAAAAGGTAAGGTTTCAAAATCTTAGTTTTGTGTATGAATATTTATATTTTTCTTTACATTAGAATGTATTTATTCTTTTTTCTTAAAGCTGACCTTCTTGAGTATTTTAGTGAACCTTTTGTCTTCAAAATCCTTTTTTCATTTAATGTTCCACTGGTAAATATGGAATGTTAAGTTTATTATTTTATTATTATTTTGAACAAAAGTATTATTATTAAATAGTTACATTTATGCCAAGGGTGTCATTTTTTGGTTGAGCTTAAGTTTCCTCGTACTCTACCACCTGAACTAATTAGCAACCCTCTCCACTGACGTAGCTTTAAGGGCAAGGCATAAAACAAAGGCAGTTTCCAACTCCCTCACTCATCACTCAGACCATACATTTCTTTATGCTCACTTTATTTTCCATGTACATAAATTATTTTTTCTCCTTTTTTAATGATTCATAAGAAACTACAACAAATAACGAAGTCATTGATATACTAAGAATAATGATAAATGTAGGTTTGGGGGAGGAAAATAGCTGAGAAACAAGATATCTCGGAGTGCTAAAAATCTGCCGGCCGGTGACAGGAATTCACAAATGAGCATAGAAAAGAAAACCTATTGAAGCCTATGGTGCATGAAAGGGTTAATTATGTCATTATTTTATTTCCTTTTTGCAATTTTTTTCTTCATGGCAAATTTCTAATATTACTGTATATTTATATATGTTTACGTAAAACTTCTCATTTTATAGTAGTTTGCAATCGAAACTAATACTTCTATTAAACTCCTACTCTGTAATTAACCCTTATTTTTACATTAAATAATGTAGTTTT
>JAXCGZ010001955.1:150000-170108 GCA_037179515.1 Halocaridina rubra | reverse complement strand
ATTAGCAGAGCACTGAAAACAATACTCGGCATGTCAGCCGCGGTCAGGCACGGTAGAGCTAAATTATGCGCTGTATATTTATGGCAATAGTATTGCTTTGAGTTGTTGTTCAGCTTTGGTATAATACTTGTCAAAGTTATATATATCTACTAACGAATGTGCTCCGTGTGGCAGAGTTAAAGTATGTTAAGTGTATATGAAGCGATGGTTCTGTTTATTGGTACCCAATCAGCTATAGGATAAATGTGCTAGATGCAGTATGACATGTCAGTTGGTGAGCAGCGTGTGTCTCTTTGAAATTCTTTGCGTTGTTAGGGAGATCCTGTGGCTACCCTTCTTGTCTGCAGAAGGAGATAGAATTATTATTATTTTTTTGTTAAGGACAGCTATTGGTTGGAAGCCATTTTACTTATGGAACCCAAAGATATGCGAAGATACTTTTACAGCAATAACCCCATTCATCTAATGGTGTACTTACTAAGGCTGCTGAGACATCCAGAATTTTTTTTTTTTGCATAGCTTAAGATAATAATAATAATAATAATAATAATAATAATAATAATAATAATAATAATAATAATAATAATAATAATAATAATAATAATAAAATAGAGGTTAGAGGATGGAGGAAAACCAAATAGATAGAAATACAAAATGGAGGCCAAAGACAAATAGGAAGAAGAATTACAAAATTAAGAAGAAAATTGTAAAAATTCATATTTAATTAAACGAAATATAAAATCAAATGCTGCGTAGTTTCTTTGAGATGGGGGGGGGGGTTAGAAAAAGAGTGTAGAGGTGGAGAAGTGAGGAAAGATGAGGCAGAGAAGTGAGGAAAGAGAGCAGGAAATGTTAAAAGTTCAGAATTAAAGGGGAAAAAATATTTTATCATTGGTACCTCGACGACATGCTATTTGCATAATGGAAAGTTTCACCTCTCTCTCTCTCTCTCTCTCTCTCTCTCTCTCTCTCTCTCTCTCTCTCTCTCTCTCTCTCTCTCTCCCTTTCATCAGTGTTTAATCAGTTAAGGTATCTCTTCATGCGCTGCCGTAAAGACCCATGTTGGATTCATAGCAATTTTGAACGCCAGAACAAGTACTCCAGAATTTTTCTCTGGGCTTCTGCAAGTCGTGTTGGAATATAAAAATAGCAGGTGAAATGGAGGGCCTCTGTGAAGTAGTCCTTCACTGTAAAAGGTGCAAGCTCTACTTCAGTTTCTCTTACTCTAAATTAAATTAAATGTCTGCCATAAAGAAGAGAGAGAGAGAGAGAGAGAGAGAGAGAGAGAGAGAGAGAGAGAGAGAGAGAGAGAGAGAGAGAGAGAGAGAGAGAGAGAGAGAGAGAGAGAGAGAACAAACAAGCATTTATTTCAATTGTTGTACAATGGTTATTCTTCTATAATTAAGAGTAACTTATAAGTAGACATGTAATTGAACTAATAAGTAAGAGGGTAATACATACAATTAAATTAAATGTAGCTTTCCTAGAAAATAATAATACTGTAATAAAAATGTTAACAATAATGTTAATAATAAAGTAGTAATAATAACACTCGATACAGGATCGTTATTATCGGCATCATCACCATATTTGTTTTCCTTACAATGAGAATAATTAGTTCTTAACTTAGAGAACATAGAAGGCGATATCAGTTTACATATAGAGAGGTTATTGTCAAGGGAAATTGCATTAAATCATTAAGTTTAGTTAAAGTGTGAGCAGCAACTATTTGTCCAAAAGAAAACTATATAGTTTGCCTTTGAAAGCTGTGAAGGAGGATGAATTTTTAAGATGCTCTGGAATATTGTTCCAGAGTGTTGGCCCTTTAATAGTGATCATCTTTGAACCTGCTTCTGTGTTTGTTCTGTGAATAAAGAGCTCACTACTCTGTCTTGTGTTGGTTCCCCTTATATCCCTGACTGCTTTTAAATCAAATAGCCAGCTAGGATAATGATGGTTCAAAATTTTGTATACAAAAATATAAATAGCATAAACGACCTTGTTTTCTGCCTGCAGCCACCCAAGTTTTTTGAGAGCTGGTGTGATGTGGTCATATTTTCTTATTCCTCCCAGGGCAACTCGAGCTGCAAAATTGATAAGCTTCTGTATTCTGTTTATCTGAGTCTTTGTGGTAGCTCCCCAAACAGTTGTGCAGTAATTAATGTGACTTAGGGCTAGAGATTCAACAACAGTTATTCGAGTGGTAGTCTCAAAATTGTCTTTTATGCGTGATAAGTACATTAATGTTCCTGTAACCTTTTTGCATACTTTAACTATATGGGAATCAAACAACATGTAGTTATCAAAGTGAATTCATAGGTTTTTGACTGTTTTGCTAGGTGTAAAGATATTGCTGCAAAAATTAATTATGTTTTCTGGAATTTGTGCTATATGGAACCTTGAGCCAATAAATATGCACTGTGTTTTACTTTCGTTAATTAACAGCCCAATTTCTTGAAAATAGGTTTATAATTTTTGACAGTGTTTTCTGCTCTGAAGGTTAGCTCTGGGAGATTATTAATATCACCACTAAGGAGTAGTTGAGTGTCATCTGCATATTGTAGCTAGACAGTCAGAAATGAAAGAAGATAGATCATTTACGTAAATGGAGAAGAGGATAGGACCAAGTACTGATCCCTGTGGAACACCAAATGATACATTTTTTGGCATAAAAATAACGTTGTTAAGACGTATAGACTGTTTGAGATTAGATAGATACTCTCTAAACCAGCTCGGATCAATATTTAGGTTAGTACATTTACTTATAAGAATTTCATGGTTTACACTGTCGAAGGCTTTTGATAAGTCTAATAATACAAGCAGAGAGATATTTTTCATATCCATATTATTATAGATACTATTCGTAACTTTGAGCAGTGCAGGTTCCGTCGAGAGTTTCGGTCTGAAACCATGTTGCTTAATAGCTAATAGTCTATTTGACTCTAAATATGACATAAGTTGGCATGCAAAATTTTTTCTAATATTTTAGAGAAAATGGGTAGCAGGGAAATGGGACAATAGTTTGTCACATCTTCTCTGTCCCCCTTTTTATGCAGAGGTATTACATGTGATTTTTTCCAAGAGTCAGGAAACCTTTTAGTAACAATGGAAGTGTTCATAATAGCTAGAATATAAGATTCAATCATGGGTAGAGCATCTTTGATGAATTGAAATGGTATACCATCTGGACCATAAGAGCCAGAGTTTCTTAGGCTCTTTATGGTAAGAATTAGGGTAGCACAATCGATAGGATTTATCTTGAAGTACTCACTTGTGTTTACATTGGAAGAATTGACATTTAAGTAATTACTCATGTTTACTGCTTTGTCTTCAACTCCGTAATATTTTCATAACTTTATGAGGTAGTCTTTCCATTTGGTAT
The DNA here is from genome assembly GCA_037179515.1 of Halocaridina rubra. NCBI lineage: Eukaryota > Metazoa > Arthropoda > Malacostraca > Decapoda > Atyidae > Halocaridina > Halocaridina rubra. The sequence goes on along the minus strand of JAXCGZ010001955.1, from coordinate 166,726 downwards.
CATGCTTCTTATCACTTTCCATGTTGCCGCTGTATCATGTCTAGAGTCATTAAATTGTTTTTTGTAAGTCTTTTTACTTATATTGATGAGAGATCTGACACGTTTCTTTTCTACTTTATAACGTTCACGGAGAGTCATATCATATCTATTCATTTTTAGCTCTTTTTATATTTGATTTCTGAATTGCATTGCCTTTTTTATGTTATTAGTTAGCCAGGGGGCTGAGGGGCAGGTTATTTTTCTTGCTACAATGGGTGCACAACTATCAAAGCATTCACGGAAGACTTTTGTTAGAATCTCAACCTACAAATCGACGTTATCTGTGTTTATTATACTATTAAGTACATTTGTGTTGTTGATTAATGCTTAACAAAAGATATCAGGGGAGTAATTTTTTAGACACCGGAATGTCTTGAAGAGAGGTTTCCTTTTGGGTTTGTTTATGTTTAGCATAGCAATGTTGAGCTCGTGATCTGCAATTGGGCAGGGAACTACGTCCCAATAGGGTATGCTTTCCACTGTATTTGTTATTATCAGATCTATCAGAGTCCTAGAATTAGGGGTAATGGGGGTCGGATTTGTCACTATTTGTGTTAACTTCACAGTGTTGATCACCCTTTTCATTTTGTTATCTGCTGAGAGCAAGTCACCATTAAAGTCACTAAGTATGTATACGGGTTTATGGCGCACACAGATATTTCTGAATGTTTCTAGCAAATGACTGAATGAACTGGAAGGTGCTTTTGAGTGACAGTAAACTCACCCTACAATGAAAGATGGAAGTTTCTGATACTGCACAGTGATCCATATATCTTCGAGCTCTTCAGTTTTTTCTAGACCTGTGGTTATTTCTGATGCACGAAGATAATTTCTAACATAAATACCGACCCCAACCCCTCGGCCATGGTCATTGCGAAATATTTTAAACTCTGGGATATTCACATTTTTATTTTCAGTTGTAGGAGGAAGCCAAGTTTCGCTTACACAGAGGATATCTATGTTGTAGTCTTTTGTTAGCGTTATTATTTCCTGAAAATGAGCGAGGAAGAGAGAGAGAGAGAGAGAGAGAGAGAGAGAGAGAGAGAGAGAGAGAGAGAGAGAGAGAGAGAGAGAGAGAGAGAGAGAGAGAGAGAGAGAGAGATTACTTTATCATATTGTAAATCTCATTTAAATATTTTGATTAATTACAAGTGACTTTTATTTAACCATAAACAGGAACCATTCATAACCATACAGAGGAGGGGGATTTCGCCAAAAGGCAGATGACCCTCCCCTCCAATTCCTGCATTCCTAAATTCCCCCACTCCCCCCACCTCAAACGGAATGTCAAGCCGCACACATGGAATTTCATCATTAGAGGAGACGAAAACATTAACAAATAATAATTAAATAGTTTTAGCCAATTATGTGAATGGATATGACCCTATTAATTGATATCCCATAATTATGCTTGTGTAATTAATGATAATAAACACATTATCTCAGGGCTTCAATATCTGAGGTGTTCATGGCCTATTAGTTTGGAAAAAAAGAGTTTCCCTTTCATCATGTGTTTTGATTTCCAAATTCATTTTGGGATGTTCATGAATGCCCTTGTTTGCAAGAAGACTTCTCTCTCTCTCTCTCTCTCTCTCTCTCTCTCTATATATATATATATATATATATATATATATATATATATATATATATATATATATATATATATATATATATATATATATATTTTATTTTCTTCATCTTTCATAAACATGACCTACTTCTTCAGGATGAGGAATATGTACATCCCTGAGATTGAGCTGTGTGTACATATCAGGGGTTTTATACTTTATGGTGGTCCTGGACTCCAGTTTATTAAAAGAATATCTTCTACACTGTGGAGAGGACTTCAAATACATTACATTTGAGGATACTTATTCACACCTGGTTTGCAGAAGGATGTCTCGCCTAACCTTTAAATAAAGTTCAAATACACTGTATTTGAGGTTCATAAATATAAATGCCAATGGACCATATTTAATGAAAGGATGACTTTATTGAACTCTGGACAGGAATCAAAGATGATATCTTGATGCCTGATATGCATTTGGGTGTGTTCTTCCTAATGAATAAATCTCCTAATCCATTCTTTAGGGCTCTTGACCTAAGGTACTCATAGTCCCAAAGTTTAAAGGGGAAATGCCTAGCCCCCAAGAGGTTTAGAATCCCAACTATTTTATACATTACATCCACTGCTGCCATTTAGGTATGACAAGAAATAACAAAAGGAATTCTCTATATGGACTATGCCTTTTGGAATTAATGAGATCATGCGTTTCCATTTTAATAATAGGCTTAATTGTAATGGCCATTGTTAGTAGGCTGTGTAGCTATGCTTATCAACATCACACTATGTGATCTGGCCAGAAGCAGCATCAATATATCATTGTGTTGAAAAACATCATAAAGATGTTAATACCTATGAGAAACAGGAAAAACTTAATTTACGGTACAGCATAAATATGTAAACTGTTCATATACAACACAGATATTATGGTGTTTAGATAAGAATAGATGTAATGTTATTTAAAAGCAGAATACGTTTGTGATCTAGGCCTTCAGACAGACTCAAGAATTTGACAGGCTTGTAACATCATTGGTGGTAAATTTTCACCATGTGCGTTTCAATGGTATACATCTTTAGATTGTAAAAGTGGCTGAAAGCAATATGGAAGTGGTAGCTTTCTGTGAAAAAGGGCATGTTTTAAGTCGAGAGACTTATAGTACACGGACAAAAGGGTTAGTTTAGCTTTAAAAGATATTATTTGCTAAACGTACCTAATCATATATGATCATATTTGACAGCAAAGAACTTAAACTGTTGTTTAACATGTTAATAATGACCATTGAGTTTATGTTCCCTTATTTATAAAAAAAAAAAAAACGATATTTTTCAGTTCTACTCAAGATTAATTCCATCTGCAATACTCTTTATTAATTCCACCAGGATTTTACTAACTATGCATCCCAAAATATTAAATATGCAAAAGTGCATACCTATTTGCCATGTTACGGTATACACTGTGCACAACATAACAAACAGGTATGCATTTTGCCTAAAAACTCAGGAAATACTCTCTACAGAATGCAGTTTTCCATAGTGAACAGTATCTAAAATGCTGACATTGTGAATCATATTTTATATTCGTGTGTGTGTGTGTACGTGTGTGTATATATAAACATATGTGTGTGTGCATGTATGTATATATTATATTATTCCCATTCAAGTAGACTGAACAGTGATGAATACCAAGCTCTTTGTTGATTAATATGCACAATAAATACACTGTAATATTTTAGTACAGTAATAAACATAACTTTACCCTTCAGCGACCTCTTTAGAAAAAAATTTCTGGCTAAGAAAAGCGAATATGGTATACACTGTATTTGTCATACATGTGTGAAAAAATAGCATTACAAACTGATATGGCTGTTCATGATTAAGTCTGCAACATATTTTCAGTGGTACCATTTAGATATCACCCCGTCCAGCATTGCACATTTATTTGCTACTCATATTTACCAACATCTTTACCACTAGATTTGTCTCTGTCACTTTCTTCATTTTCATCAGTTGGTTGTCATATATTTGCAGTTTGCACATATGTGAGCTCTTGAGTCCATTTGAAATACAATCTGGAATGCTCATTGCCTTGAATATTTGCAGGCTTACAATTTCAACACAGAGACGAGCTGGAAAATTATCCTTCCAATCTTCGGAGTTTAATTTGTCCTTTGGGTGTTTCTAATTTCCACCCATTGCAAGCAGGCTTGCAATATGCTGGTGGTTGACTAGACAACGTCTCCAGATGGCAGTTTAATAGTTGGCCCTTTGAATACATTTGTTCAGGGAATCCTGACAAGGTGGATGTTGATGTGATGCTCTTTCACCTTTCTGATGTAGCTTTATTCTGAAGAACTGGCCAGAAAATATGATGATACTTGAAAAGAAAATACATTTTATAATGTAGCTTTGTGTTTGACACGTATTACATGTGAACATCTCCAGTTGTTTTATATAATTCTGGAGTGACTTGCCACTCCTCTCCCATCTGACCTAATAATTTCTGCACCCCAGTGTCCTAACAGAAATGTATCACTGTCGCGAGTTTTTCCATGCTAGCAAAAGTTCTGATATTGTCCCAGCCTATACATGCATGGATGTCAAAGAGGCCTTTGCAAATGTGCTAATGAAAGCAACTAATAACAGAATTGCGTCAGTGTCATCTGAATTATATTTATGAACTTGTTTCCATTTTCTGTTGTATGCAGTGCATGCTTTGATGCTTCAGATTCAGTCCTTTATTAATTTTTTGCTTTGATATTTTAGAGTCAGGTCTTTCTTCTTTTTTTCTGCTTTGTAGTCAGGTGGCACTTGGAACCAGATGTTACAAATAACATTTTGTTTTTCAATACATCTCTGATAGCTGGCTTCTTCCATTGATTACAAGAAATATATCAGATCACTTGTGTTGCTAGAACTTCCCAAATACTTCCTCTTCCTCCTTTGTTTGATGATTTGGATGAAGCAATACCGTTATACTGAAGTCTTTGTACACCCTCTCTGTTTTTTTTTATATTTTGTCTTTTATTATTACATCATTATATACATCAAAATCTATATTTACCCTTTCGCAGTGGTTATTATGCATCGAGGCTGAAAAGAAAACAGCAGACGATACCTATACAAATGACTTTTGATTACCCTTGTTTTTTTTTGTACTTTTGCCAAGCCACTATGATGACAGCTGATGGCTACAGTGTGTTCTCTGAGGCTGGAACATGCTTCTGCACCTTATTTATAAGCATGGACTTATTAGTCTTTCTCAGCCTGTCATCAGGTGTAGCAAGGGTCCATGGCAGTGGTCCTAACGAATGGTGCAAAACCTGTTTAATGTGATCTTTTCGAGATTGGGCTGTCAGACGTATTTGTCGCAAAACAGTTTTCTGTCTTCAATTAACATGACTTCCTTAACATTTGGATTAATGTAGATTTTCTTGTGCCTGAAATTGCTAAAAGTCTGAAGGTTTTTTTTTTTAGGCATCATATAAATAAATTCAACCTTGGCTAAATCATGATCCAGCCTCTCTTTTTTTAATGCTTAGTATGCAGATTCACTTATTTCCTTTTCATTACCCTTTTCTTCTTGAACTTCTTTTGTGGCAGGAAAAAACAAGGCTCTTGATAAGCTAACCATGTTCTGGTCTCCATCGAATGGATTCGGCCATTTTTCTTTAGCGATCACTATGCTGTCTACTTCTGCTTCATCTTGTATAGGAATTCAGTATGTCTCAAATCAGGCTTATTCATACGACAGAACTAAAAAAAAACAAAAAACTGAGCTATGCTCTGCAATCAGGTAAAACAACGATATACTGCTTCTGCTCTAAAGCAATACTTTTTCACACCACCTGGAGTTTTGGTGCCCATATTCACGATTTTCTAATCCTCACTACATTATCAACAGGAATTTGTTGCTAGCTCTCTGTATTCAACCCACCTTACATGAAATGGTCATTTTTTCTTTCTTTTTTCTTTTATAGTGACAGTGGAACAGACAAAGAGAGTTATTGTCCTCATCGAGCCTGGGCACCAAGAAAGCATTTAAGAAAATGAAGTAGCTTAATGACAAGGTATAAATAAAAGAATGATAAATAATATAAAAGACATGCTTAAAGAATAGTCAAAGTAATAAAAACTTAGAAATATGACAGGATTATTCCCTGGATTGGTGCTAGATCTGCTTTTTGAAAGGTCTTAAGAGTAAGGGGAGATATAATTGGGAAGAGAGTTCCAAACTCTGGAAGTGGAGGTAAACAAGCACTCACTATATCAACGAATCTTCAAGCTACAAGGCACTACACAGTACCTATGTGAGGAAGCCGATTGGCATATGTTTTGTATGTCCTCACGACCATGGAAGGGAAGCAACTTGCTAAATCATCATAACAAAGTTGGAAGTAGTAAAAAAAAAAAAAAAAAAAAAAAAGCGCGAAAGAGATGACTTCTTCTGGGGAAGAGAATGAGATTTAATATTAGAAGTACAAAATGGATTGTTGATGAGTTTAACGGCCTCTAGATTCAATCCTATTTTGGAGATAAGTGTAAGAAGAAGCACCCCAGATGGGAGAGCAGCATTCTAAACAGGGGCGGATAAGACCTTTATAGATTCATAGTAACTGAGAAGAAGAAAAGTAATAACCAAACAGAACTCTCAGATTTATTAGATGCAGCTTTAGTAGTTTTAGAAAGGATATATAGATGTAAATTTCAAAGAAAAAAGATGTCTATGCTATCAGTAGTAGCCAACTTCAGGTAGCATGAGACAGTCATTTTCTTCGATTTGGTCATAGGAAACTCTATGGCCTAGCCAATTCAGTGTCTGTAACAGTTCTGCATTTCCTATCAGGTGTTTTACTGCTGCTGCTAACAAGATATGTTTTGTGGGCTTTTGCTTACCACATGTTGGAGTGTGTATCAGGTCCTGGCCAATGCTACAAATTGCAGCTATCTAATGAGACCATTTTTAGTACAATGTATGTCACAAATCAAATATTATGAATACTAATATCTAATCTAGTATGAGTTATAAAACTGCATATATCTATTGCAAGTACATTTTTGAACATGTTGATATTTTACAGAAAACTATAATTCTCACACTGTTATCAGACATTTTTATCATCTACATATAAACTCACTTTTCAAGAAAATATTGAAGGTACCTTGTGTGGTACCAGGGATCTCTCAGGCTAATAAACTGATACAGTGGGGTACATCTTTAATATTGAGAAATAGCATGAAGCTGTGATGTTGTTGAGAAGTGGCATAAAAATATAATGTTGTTAAGACACAGTATGAACTTGTGACGGTATTAAAAATAGATATTAAGAGGTGACGCTATCCAGAAACGGTACAAAGATATGATGCTCTGAGATGTAGCTTTATTCTGGAGAACTGGCCAGAAAATATGATGATACTTGAAAAGAAAATACATTTTATAATGTTGCTGTTGAACAACAGCAAAATCATGTGATGTTGATGAAGATGCAGTATATGCGATACTGTTTAAAAATAGAAACAGGATAATACATGTTGTCGTTTAAAATCAGCATAAGAAGGTGCTTGCGTTAGAAAACTACAACATAATAAGGTTCTGCTGAGAAAACCTGAATATATAATTCAATCCGGGAACATCATAAGCATGTAATGACTTGAGAAATCGCATCCTTGTATGATACTTGAGAAGCAGCAAAAAAATATGATAAATGTTGAGAAATGGTGTAACTTGTGATGCTGTTAAGAAACCGAATAGAGATAATATGCTAAGATACGTCATGATTATGATGATTTTTAATATATTCTTTGAACATAGCTTTCAGATACTGCAAATACTAGTGCCGAGATGCTATTAAGATGTCACCTATGGAAAAGGCTACCCTCCCCCAAAAAAATTCCCCAGCAGCTTTTTAAAAAGCACTTAATCTAATACATAAATAATACTACATTCTACGTGATTTTGAAAGACAAAACAATAGTCTTATATAATTATATTTTAGAATTATTTGATACTTTACTAATATAACAATCAAATAATTCAACATAATAAACAGTATGCCATATTCTGCTGCTTAAAATAAAGAAAGAAGCCTTCTCAATTCTCATATATATATATATATATATATATATATATATATATATATATATATATATATATATATATATATATATATATATATATATATATATATATATATATATATATATATATATATATATATATATATATATATAAATGTGTGTGTGTGTGTGTGTGTGTGTGTGTGTGTGTGTGTGTGTGTGTGTGTGTGTGTGGGCGCCCGCGCGCGTGCGTGCGTGTAAGGACAAATGGAATATTGGAGATATTTGAAATCCTGTTAGGCCTAAGGAAAGGTTGTCTGCAAGATCACTACAATTTAGGCGTAATGAAACGTGATGTAATGAATAGAATAATCTATGTTAAATTCTGAGGAAGTGCCACATTCACAGGTTGTCACGTGTCAATGTTAATAATTCAATGTTGTTATTGTTAATATTCTCTATATGTTCCAAGTGGGTTCATGGTGTACTTGGTCACGGTTATTATCTTGTTTAAAATGCTTAGTGATGTTTTCGTTTTGTGGGGCTATCGTGTGAGCATTTTTTTAGGGATAGGCCTACATTGTTCTGGTAAAGTCATTAATGTGTAGGCATGTTGTCTTCGCTTTATATATATATATATATATATATATATATATATATATATATATATATATATATATATATATATATATATATATATATATATATATATATATATATATATATATATATATATAATGTTGTTTGACATTTTTTGAGATACTGTTAATACCATATGAACGGGGCTGGACAAAGATCGATGTTAGAGCATCTGTAGACACTGCTGTACAGTAGACCTCCACACATGGAAAGGTGTTCCCATTGAATTGGCAGGAATGCAACATGAGGAACTCCACTACCCTCTTTTTTTCTAATTTCCAATTAATTAGAAAAAAAATCATTGGGACTAGTAATAAAGACAAATATTCTTAATCGGGTTATTTGAGGTAACTGTTTTTCACTAGCTTCTTGGAAGCTAGTATATGGCGTTAGCTCACAGATTTACAGCTGGATGTCCATCTTGTTACCACCCTTTCTGTATACCCTTACTTGGGACCGGTACAATAAGGGCTTTGCTATAGTCATTTTTTATCTAATAATAGCGAAAGTTATAAAAATTATTGATAAAATTCCGAACTTATATATATATATATATATATATATATATATATATATATATATATATATATATATATATATATATATATATGTGTGTGTGTGTGTGTGTGTGTGTGTGTGTGTGTGTGTGTGTGTGTGTGTGTGTGTGTGTGTGTGTGTGTACCTAAATATATTTTTTCCACTTTCTTGAAAACCAGTTAGCGTCATATGTTATATGACGCAAGGAAAATTTATCTGATGCGAAATTATATATAATAAGAATGCATATATTAATATTCCCCTACCCTCACCTCCCTCTCCATTTGATAAGACGCAGATCTGCAGGACAGACGTGCGCATAAATTAAATATTCTTTTTTCTTTTCTCGGGAAGAAATAAAAAACTTGTTAGTGTCATGCCAGAGTGATGAAGAATACTCGTTTAAATCATTTAAGTGAATATATGGTCACTTATAGACAGAGGCTATTAACCCTCTAAAGTAGTAAATGAGGTTACATGACTCTTCCCATTTTATAAGAATTCTTAACTTGTGGTGCGCGAGCCAAACAAAGATCCCACAAAATAAAGCGAATTACTCTTTTCCCTCCTATTTTAAACTTCCAACATTTTTTAAGGCTGGTTACATTTCTGGGCTTATCTAAAGGTCAGTATGCAACCAGTAAACTACCATTGTGGTACTCATTATATGTGATGATTTAGAAAGGGCCAAGAAATGACAGACGTCTAGAGTACCCAGCCTTTCCATATCTCGACTTGACGGGTTGAATATTTATCCACTCTTATCGTCACGGTTGGGGGCGGGGCCTTGACCTTGCGTCCTTTGGTAAGGCACTCTTATTTATTTAACTTAACAGACCATGGAAGTTCTATTTTATGTATATTATTTAAGAAGCTTACATATTCAGGCACTGGGAAAACAAGCCTGCCAAGTTGGGTGCCAGTCCTAAGCCCGGATTAATGGAGAGGCTTGGTGTCAGGTAGAGAATCCGACCGAAAAACTTTTTTTCCAATATCAATATCAGCATTCAAAAGGCTAGTGTGAAGCAGCGACCCCTTATGAATATGGAATATAAATATAGACAAAGACTAGAGTGTCAGAAGCTTACAGTTATATCTGCAACTCCTATTTCTTCACTACTGTACTCCTTTGTAATGTTATAGTGTCAAGAGGAAGAGAACAAAATATATAAGGGAGGTGTTATGCGGACTCGAACCTTTTGTGTCGTAGAAACGGAAGGGCACAGGTGAAGATAAGAACAATGCTTTTATAGGTAGCTTCAAATGAGGACCATGCCACAGGCACTCCTGTTCATCAGCATTTATTTTCACTATAACCTCTTGCTTAAGATATTAGTATGCGGTGATTCTGAATATATATATATATATATATATATATATATATATATATATATATATATATATATATATATATATATATATATATATATATATATATATATATATATATATATATATATATATATATATATATATATATATATATATATATATAACATTCCATGTTACGCACGTTAATGTACAAACATGTGCTACCTTTCAAGAGTACTTATATTATTTAAAGTATATGCAAACACATTTATACTAGATTTAAATGATAAAAGAAAAAGGAAAGTATAGGAAAGTATATCATTTGAGGGTTAAAAAAAAAACAGCAGAAAGAAAGGGAAAGGGAGGGATTCTTGAACTCGCATAATACTTGCGAACCAAGTTTTTTTGCTCAATTAAATAAAATGTAGAGAGAGAAAATACGGAAAAAAATTTAAAAGGGAAAATGGAAAGGGGTTTTTGCACTCCCAAATCCTTCAGAACCCCCCCCCTTTTTTTTTTCTTTGTCATCTATGTGTTGCAAGAATTAATAATGATAATAGAGAAAAATACTAGGATGAGAAGTTAAGGGAAGGAAGAAGGAAGTGGGTTCCTAGTCCCCAAAATACTTGAGAGTCTCCTTTTTCTGCGTCAGCCATATGTTACAAGAAATGACAATAATAATACAGAAGAAAAGCTTCAGAGAGAGAGAGAGAGAGAGAGAGAGAGAGAGAGAGAGAGAGAGAGGAGAGAAATAAGAAAAGGTTGACGAGCCCTGCAAGACCTTGAGAACCCCCATTTTCTGCGTCATCTGAGTGTTGCAAGAATTAGCAATAATTCTTGTGGAGAGTTCGTGCAAAATTCCCTTTTCCTTGCTAATGCAAGCAACAGTCGTCGGCATTAAAACGACATTTATTCCTTAATTACGCGATGTAAGGTGTTTGAGTGCGCGCGCGTGTGTGTTATGGTTGTTTTATATATGTATTTGCTAGTTGTTTACTTGTTTTTTTTTCATTTTATCAAATTAATTATTCATTGTTTCCAAAGCAGTGCGATTTGGAATGTAAATGTTCATTGCGTATAGATATGCATATGTATACGTTTGCATATATGTGTGTATGCTCATTTGTATGTATGTATGTAAGTTATTATGTATTTATGTATATGCAAGCATTTATGTATTTTCCTATCTCTTTTGAATTACAGTAAATTTCTCGTGCTTCCCTGGGTCTAGTTTTAGAAGTTCTCTGATTTCCAGTTTTCTTTCTGACCGTTTTATATCTCTAGTTGCTGATAGTGCGACATCTAGCCTTTTCTCTGTTACCAGTGGTGTTCCACAGGGCTCTGTTCTTTCACCTACTCTGTTCCTTCTCTTCATCAATGATCTTATACAATCCCCATCTTCCTCTCTTCTTCATTCCTTTGCTGATGATTCTACCCATCACTTTTCCTCTGCCTTTTCTTCACAACCTTCATCTGCTACTCGTAATCAGTCTCATATCACTCTTTCTTCTATTCTCAACTCCGATTTGCAAAGGGTATCTGAGTATTGCACTCAAAATTTAGTTACAGTCAATGCCTCCAAGACACAGTTTCTGGCTATCTCTTTATCATCTTCTCCTGATAAACCTATTGTCTCCGAAACTAATGAAATTTATCTTCTTAATTCTATCAACAAATAAGGACTCTATATAGCCTCTAACTTATCTTGGAGGAATCACATAATCCCAATTTATAAATCTTCATCCAAAAATTTGGGGGTTTTGTTTCATTTTCGTCATTACTTTTCCTCTTTACAGTTACTTAAAATTTATAAAGGTCTTATCCGCCCCTGCTTAGAATACTGCTCACACATCTGGGGTGGTTATTCTTATACTTATCTCCTTGATAGGGTTGAATCTAAGGCAGGCAGACTCACTAATGATCCTTCTCTTACTTCTTATCTGGATTCTCTCTCTCTTTGCCATAAGGTATCTTCCCTTTCTGTTTTCTATCGCTACTACTTCCATCGCTGCTCTGATGAGATGGCGAGTTGCATCCTTCCCCCACTGCCGAGGCCACGTAAACTCGCCAAGTGGCCTCATCTCACTAGTACTGTGTGTAGATTTGTAGCTCACGGATTGGTCGGTGCAGCGTCTACTTCTTCCCATCTACCTCCAGACTCTGGAACTCTCTTCCTCCTTTTGTCTTTCCAAATTCTTATGACCTTTCATCCTTCAAAAAGCAGATATATCGTCATATCACGGCCTAGTCCTCCATATCTCCGGGTCCTCTGTACTCTGACTGTTTTTTCTGTCTGTCGTTTTCCTTTGTGTGACATTACCTCATCTCTGCCTTGTCCTTGACCTTTTTCTTTTCCTTCATCTTGGAGTGTTCTCGTGCCCGGGCCTTTAATGATTAGGGCAGTTTTTGCCTGTCCTGGTGTCACTCATATATATATATATATATATATATATATATATATATATATATATATATATATATATATATATATATATATATATATATATATATATATATATATCACTTTCATTCCGAAAATTTCTGAGAGAGAGAGAGAGAGAGAGAGAGAGAGAGAGAGAGAGAGAGAGAGAGAGAGAGAGAGAGAGAACTAATATAACTTTTTGCCTGTCGGTTTTTTTAAATGTTTGCGCCAGGCTCGTTTTCGAGCCCTGCGACTTCCGGTGCCACTGTTTTCACCGGAAGTGCAAAAAATGAGCAAAATTTGCATATGATTGAATTCTAATATGTCTTTTCGCCTGGGTCATACTCCTCCTCCTCCTCCTGTTCCTGCTACTCCTTCTCCTCTTCTTCTTCATCTTTTTTCTCTATTATATTTTACTTATTATTATTATTATTATTATTATTATTATTATTATTATTATTATTATTATTATAATTATTATTATTATTATTATTATTATTATTATTATTATTATTATTAGTAGTAGTAGTAGTAGTAGTAGTAGTAGTAGTAGTTAGAGGGATTGGCTCTGGAAGTAAAAACAAAAAAATATTAGACACCATGAGTCGATAGGAAGGTCATCCAGCCTTAATTTCTGAGCTCCACTTGTTTGTGTCCACCACCACTCAAATGGAGGTAAATGGTAACCCACAAAAAGTCAGTCAGTCATTTGTTATTTTTAGTCTCATTATAAATACATATGTATGATCATCTATCATCTCTTTAATCCCCATTAGAGTAATCTCTTGGTGTTATAATTCCCACAAATCCTCATTTAGTAGAGAATAATGTGTTCTTTGTTGTATACTCCATAAGTCGTAGTAATCCCCTATAAATATATCATGAAGGAGTAGCAAACTTTCTGTTTCTTTTGTATTAATCTCATAATTTTCTGTAATCCCAATGAGATTAATCCCTAGTCTCCGGTATTGCGAGATTGTATCTCATGTAATCTCCAGCTTTAAGTAAACGCATTCTTCTTGTAATCTTCAATACTTTCTCTAACTGCGTACTCTCCAGCTGAAGATAAATTCTTTCATCCTGCAATTCCCCAAATTGTAATCTTCTCTCTCTCGAAATCAGGATTCCGCGCTTGTCTTCTGATTGCTCTTGCCGAGCAGAGTTGGTGGCACATAATTCTACTTCTGAGCTACTGTAATCCCATGTATGAAGGCATCTCAAGTTGTAAGTAATCCCTCAGATTATAATGTAATAATCGTGGTGGATTTTGTGCTTATGATGCCAGTAATAATAATGGATCAGAGTTCGATTCACACTAATTTCAGTCATTGTCTCATCAAAAACATTTAGAGAAAACTAGCATTAAATCACCTTTTATTACCCTCATTAATTACAAGTATTAATTACAGTTATTCAGTACTCACGTTACTTACAAAATATTAAAATTCATCATTAATTACAACCAACATAAAGCCATTAAAAACAACCATTATATCCAATAAAAATAATAAGAATTACAACCTTTTAGAAGCCACGTTACTTGTAAACTTAAAAGACCACTAATTATAACATTTATAAAACCACAGTCATTACAACAATTACAATACATCTGTTATAAATTAACATTAACTACAACCATATTCAATACAACTATTTAGAAAACAAAAGTCGCTTCAAATAAAACCATTAATATTCCACATTAGTTACAACCTAGAATGTGTTTCATTATCTCAGTAATTACAACCATTAACATGTCTTAAGTAATTACGACTACTGAAAAAAATATATAATCGAAACCATTGTAACGTTTCATAACTTAGTATAAATAAAGAAATGTCTGGAATAAATGTCTTATGAAGGAAACTTTGGCACGTTGCCAATTTTGCTATTAGTCTTTCAGCTTTTGTATATCGCCTTATAGCGTATGTGATGTCATTTACTAGCATCTTAGGATTATTATTATTATTATTACTATTATTATTATTATTATTATTATTATTATTATTATTATTATTATTATTATTATTATTATTATTATTATTATTATTATTATTATTGTGCTTTTGTTGTTGTTATTGTTGCTGTTGTTGCTACTGCTGCTGCTTCTTCTGCTTTTGTTGTTGTTATTGTTCGTGTTGTTGTTGTTGCTGCTGCTGATTTTGCTGTTGTTGTTAGCACTAAAACTTGAAAATATACGCACACAGAAACATTTAAATTACTTTAATGCTCATTCTTGCTAATAAATTGAAGTGATAAGAATTATATTCTCAACAGCTTAAATATATAATTAATTGAAAAGAATGCTGCTGTTCAGTATAGCGGTCGTGGTCGGATAAGTTGGGTGCTGGAGGTTGTTGCTTCGCCAGTGCTTTTTGTCGGATTTTGGACATCAGTATGATAAAAAATATTTTTATCCCAGTAGACATTCTAGATTGATCAGTTTAACTTTCTTTTTCCTTATGTGAGGAGAGGAAAATTCATTTTAATGTATATTCCAGTAATTGTGTAAGTTTTGAAAAAAAAGCTTTAATCCTGGAATATTTAATTATATTTTTATTATATCTTGTAGATATCACTTATAGATAATAATGCTGAAACATAAAAAAAACTTATTAATTTCAGGATAAAAGACATATTAAAGTAATGTAGTTTTTTTTTTCAATTTACTCCAATTAAGTCTAGTATAAGCACATTAAATATGTAAACTTTGAGATTCATGTTTTAGTTAATATAATTTACTCTGGAAAAAAAAATTGAGTTTATCAATTTTTACAGTTACTGTACACTTGTCCCTATTTTGGAAGTTTTATGATCATTAACCAAAACTATATTTTGAAGATTTAAGATGCTTTGATGTGCTTAAAATATATCTCAGTGACAATACTTCTAAAAATATGTATCTATAAACTACAATATACATTGGTTACAAGGGAGTTTGCAGCTACTGTATATTGTATACAACAAGGAGATACATATATTTAAAATCTTTGTCATTTAATTTGTATTAAGGACATCAAAGTATCTTAAAGTTTCTAAACATAATTGTTAATTGTAAAATAACTCACACAAAATCGAAAAGTATCCCTCCATTATTTTCGAAATATATAATTTGAAAAGTGTCATTAAGTTTCAAAGAAAAAAAAAATATTTTAAGATTTCAATAAATAATTTAGATAATTTTAATATCACTGAGAGAAATGCATTAAATTACGTGTTTTATTGTGGTCAAGATAACAATGCCTTGAAAAAATCTAATTATTGTTAACATTTAAATAGTTCAGATTTTGCAAACATAATTTGAATATTTTTAGTAATGCTAAAAAATCTTTATATTATTCTCAAAGAAATGGTTCACATAATATCAATAAACTGGAAAGCACCATCTAAATAGCTTACACTTGCCATATTTAATTTGGGGTATCAGAAGAACTGCCCTATGGGCACTGGCCCCCGAACAACTGCCCCATAGAACAATTTCCCCTGACATCTGCCCCCGACAGTTGCCCCTGGAGAAGTGCACATTAGAACAGTTGCCCCCGGACGTGTGCACCATTGATTCTCCAATGAGGAAAAATGTCCAAAAGTAAAACTTAGGTTAGGTTAGGGCAAGTTAGAGTTTGCGTTGTAGGCGTTTTTAAATTCAGATCTATAAACTGTAATAAAAACATATCCGGGGCAGTTGAGCTATGGGACAGTTATCCTGTGGGGGTAGTTGTCGTATGGGGTAGTTGTCCACGAGGCAATATTTGAGGGGGGGAGGCAGTTGTCAGAGGAAAATTAGTCTAGGGGGCAATTATCTTGGAACCATAATTTGGTTCATTTTATTACTACTGAAACAATAACAACAAAAGTAATCATTCTATAATTTTCAATATGAAAATGAAAAAGAACAAAAATAGAAAAAAGAAAAGTTTCGTGTGACTTCGAGAAATGTTCTGCTCAAGGATTTTCAAAGTTACCCTTACTGGAGGTCGAGAAAAATATATATATTTTTTTTTTTGAAGCCTGAAAAGAGAGACCATGTAATGTTTCCAATATTTCAAAAATCAAAATCAAAACATTTATTTCCATTTTGTACAATGGTTGTTCAACATTAATAGTAACTTATAAGTAGACATGTAATTAAACTAATAAATAAGAGGGTTAGACATATAGTTAAC
>JAXCGZ010001955.1:112500-132500 GCA_037179515.1 Halocaridina rubra | reverse complement strand
ATCTAGAATGGATAAAGATTAGAGATAAATATGTTTTTGATATATGTACCTTTGTTTTTAATATACTAAGAAACAATATTCCTGATTGCTTGTATAATTTTTTCTACAGTAAGCTCAGTTACCGGGTTAACTACCCGTCAAGGGGAAGATTTATTAGTACGAAGGTCTAAAACTGATATTGGCTCAAGAGATATAAACATTCGTGGACCTCATTTATATAATCAGCTTCCCAGAGAACTAAAAAATGCTGGTTCAGTGTATACTTTTAAATATAATCTTAAGAAGTTACTCTTAAAGGAAGATTTTACTTGTAAATTTTAATAGTACACCCATATTTGAATACCCAATGTATGTTGGAAATAAAGTCTTATTATTATTATTATTATTACTCTCTCTCTCTCTCTCTCATCTCTCTCTCTCTCTCTCTCTCTCCTCTCTCTCTCTCTCTCTCTCTCTCTCTCTCTCTCTCAAAGATGCGAGTTTTATCTGTATGTAATCTGAGACTTGTACCCCTGCTCCTTTTTCCCGGGTGTGTCTGTCCATGGCGATTAGGAGTAAGACAAAGTGTAGGACAAAACGGACAGACTTACAAACTGACAAACAACAAAGGAAATATAGGTCAGCTTTAAAAGGCATAAGCTATTATTATTATTATTATTATTATTATTATTATTATTATTATTATTATTATTATTATTATTATACATATGCTTTTTATAAATATCTCCTTTATAAGGTTGATATTAAGCCATTTTATTTTATATAGGTATAAGTATGCGCTTCCCCCCTCTCTTTCCCATTTCTTTCTATAAATATATCTATCTATCTATCTATCTATCTATCTATCTATCTATCTATATATATATATATATATATATATATATATATATATATATATATATATATATATATATATATAGTGATAGAATACGGACTCCATCAAGAATATAGTCACAACACACATAAAAAGAGTGAGTGAGAGAGAGAGAGAGAGAGAGAGAGAGAGAGAGAGAGAGAGAGAGAGAGAGAGAGAGAGAGAGAGAGAGAGAGAGAGAGAGAGAGAGAGTCTACCAAGGGGAGATAGATGCAGATCGATCGGGAGAGTCGAGGGGAAATTAACCCAAAATTCCTCCTCTTTTTCTCTCTTCAATCAGCTGTTACATTTGTATATTTTCAAACCACGCATCACTCATGATATACATGACGCATACATACATATCAAAACTGATATAATATTGATTTTTAATTTGTGTTCATCCCGACATCCTTTTGTTCTTATTGCTTGAGGCTAAAAATCTCAGCACTCTGATAGCCAGTCCATGAATTTTCGAAGATTCTATCATTTATTAATGTACTTCATATTCATATTTCTATATTATTATACTTTGCTTCTCTAGTGGAAATTTTACGTGTGATTTTGTGGGAAAAAAATATCGTATTCTGTAGGATACAGTCGTCCTCCACACGTTATGAATAAATTTCTGTTATATCGCGATTCATACCGTATTAGATTCATTTATTATAAAGTACTAACTACCTGCGTTGTCTTTACATTGAACTAATACGTTCTACTTATCATATATTGTACATACCATGTTCCAATTCGCGAAGAGATCTTCTTTCGTACGTCCTCCTTTGACCACATTCAAAACAACACCGAGTCCTGGAGCTCTTTTGAACCTCAACCATGGATGAAGACCCCCTGCCGGTCCCCACCCATGATCCCCATTAGCCAATATCAGCCTCTGGATCCCCTACCACCATGAAGAATCCTATGAAAGTTAGTCCAGTAAATATGGTTAAGGTGTACATTTTAAGGTAAAAACTAGGAAAGAATAGGTATCTGTAATAGCTCTTATGCCACTAATTGTCCTTCGTAATATTCCCTTTACATATGCGACATATTTTACTTAGATTTACGTCTGGCAAGGATATAGAAAGTCTTGCCGAGAGTATCGTACGATTGCAAGCATGATATACATCGTATTTATTCATATATTTATTTATTTGTTATTCATTTATTTTTTGATTTATTTATTGATCTAGTTTTGTTTGCTTATTTGCTTTTTTGCTCACATGCGCTGCTATTTTACTGTTTTAATAATAATAATAATAATAATAATAATAATAATAATAATAATAATAATAATAATAATAATATAATAATAATAATAATAATAATAATAATAACAATAATAGTAATAATAATAATAATAATAATAATAATAATAAAATAATAATAATAATAATAATAATAATAATAATAATATAATCAGTGTATTAGCCACAATCCCTTTTATAATGGGGGTGGCTCAGTCAAAGCATAAACGTTGACTTCTTCTGTGAGGAAAGTACAGATGAGAGGATTCCCAGTTCCCTTTCTCTGCATCATTTAGTCGACGTTTGCGACACGCACGGGAACACTGATGAAGTATTTTTAACTGTCATGACAATAGATATAGCATACAAGTATTTTTGCAAATATATAATATTAAAATTTGATATTGGCACCACCTACTTCAAATTCATGATTAATCATTTTGATCAATGCTATTCTTTAATCTCAACGTGACGTAAGTGACCTCCATACATAATTCTAGAAAACTTATTCTTATACTATAAGTGCCTAAGTGTTTATGTCTGTTTGGTCCCACTCAAGAGGTCCTACTTTCGACTCCTCAAATGTGGCTCATGCAACTTTTTTCACCAAAAGTATCTGGGGATAAAGAGAGTCTGGTGGCGTCCCTCCTTTGGTAATCGATTTTAGCTCAACTGTTTCAACAATGTACGCCATTAAATGTGTGGAGTTAGTGTGGAATAGTCACTCCAAGGTAAGAGCAAAAATGCCCTTTCCTCTTCACAATAAAAACAAATATTAAGGGATTAACAGAGAGAGAGAGAGAGAGAGAGAGAGAGAGAGAGAGAGAGAGAGAGGAGAGAGAGAGAGAGAGAGAGAGAGAGAGAGAGAGAGAGAGAGAGAGAGAATTAACATCACCAACTTTGCGCAATTTAACGAAGTTTCCATACTGGGTAAAAATCAATAAATGACAATTACAGTACTGTATTTTTCACCGCTTTTGCGCGTTCTTGTTACTCTTCGTGTTTGTACTTGCTTAGGAGAGGGAAAACGTTATGCGTTTGTAATTATGTTTTACTTTGATGTTATTGTTGTTTTGATAAAAAACAACAACAACAACAACGACGACGACTACGACGACGACAGAAACAACAACTATAACAATAATAATAATAATAATACTAATAATAATAATAATAATAATAATAATAATAATAATAATAATAATAATAATAATAATAATAATAACAGCAATAATAATAATTGTTCCAGTTTTACCTCACGGACTCCCTTTTCTACCAATGGCTAGAACGGTTGCCTTCATGCGAAGAACTTGTTTTGGCAGATGTAATCGTTACCCTGCGTGCATGCCCTTGCTAACCTCAGACTGTGACTGGGCGCGAACCCTCGACCTGACGCCTCAAAGTCGCGGACGCTACCGCTTGAGCCACGGTGACTACTAACAGCAATAATAATAATAATGAATAATAATAATAATAATAATAATAATAATAATAATAATAATAATAATAATAATAATTATCTATTATTCTTCTTCTTCTTCTTCTTCTTCTTCTTCTTCTTCTTCTTCTTCTGCTCTGCTCTGCTCTGCTCGCTTCTGCTCGCTTCTTCTTCTTCTTCTTCTTCTTCTTCTTCTTCTTCTTCTTCTTCTTCTTCTTCTTCTTCTTCTTCTTCTTCTTCTTCTTCTTCTTCTGCTCTTCTGCTCTTCTGCTCTTCTGCTCTTCGCCCGCCCGCCCCCCCCCCCCCTGGTGTTGGTGTTGGTGTTGGTGTTGGTGTTGGTGTTTTTATGGTTATGTTTTTATTATTGTTTTTGTTTTTGTGTATGTTACCGGTACCGTTATTGTTATTGTTTTTATATGTTTTATTTTTATTATTATTATTATTATTATTATTATTATTATTATTATTATTATTATTATTATTATTATTATTATTATTATTATTATTATTATTATTTATTATTATTATTATTATTATTATTTATTATTATTATTATTATTATTATTATTATTATTATTATTATTATTATAAATTTATAATTATTATTATTATTATTATTATTATTATTATTATTATTATTATTATTATTATTATTATTATTATTATTATTATTATTATTATTATTATAGTGGAGCAAAAGGAGCCAATACATTTAATTTTAATCTAATTTTAATTAGCATTTTGTTTCCATCACAACGGGACAATATAAAATTTTTGTAACTAAAATTAAAAAACCAATATGCAATATAGATAGTAATACAATATATACATAAATTTAACGATTGAATTAAAATGATTAACAAATAACAAAGCTATGGGATGAAATAGAACATATGCAGGTGAAACAGAAGTAACAGGAAAGATGACCTAACTTGATTGAGTTACATACAAGAATATCTCATATATATATATATATATATATATATATATATATATATATATATATATATATATATATATATATATATATATATATATATATATATATATTTTATATATATTCTATATATATTATATATATATTATATATATAATATATATATATATAATATATATATATATATATATATATATATATATATATATATATATATATATATATATATATATATATATATATATATATATATATATATATATATATATATATATATATATATATATATATATATATATATATATATATATATATATATATATATTATATATATATATATATATATATATATATATATATATATATATATATATATATATATATATATATATATATATATATATATATATAGTATGTAGTAGGTTGGCCCATGGCACCATCCGCCCGTTGTGATACTACAGCTGAAGGACTTTTTAAACTTGAATAGGACTGTCCAGGACAGTTCGATATTAAGTCTTCCTTCAGTTACGGTTATTTTTATGCCTACTGCAACACTGAATATTCTTGGATATTCATTACACACCTCTTATTATCCATTCACTTCTGACAAGTCATTACACTCTCCATCTCTGTTACTTTTTACTTAATGTATTCTTCGTACCCAGGCTCGATGGGGGCTGTTTTATTTTATTTTGTTTTTGTTTGGCCCGTCGTGGTGTCACAATCATATATATATATATATATATATATATATATATATATATATATATATATATATATATATATATATATATATATATATATATATATATATATATATATATATATATGATTCTATTTCACGAGAAACACGTAAATATTGTAAATGTGGATGGTTATGGCTACGTAAGGAAAATGAAAGAAATTTTGAGATCTTTAGTTCTTTCGAGTATTTATCTACCTCTGGAGATGAGTGTTTGCTGAATACACTCGAAAGTACTAAGGATCTCAAAATTACTTTCAATTTCCTTACGTAGCCATAGCCATCCATATATATATATATATATATATATATATATATATATATATATATATATATATATATATATATATATATATATATATATATATATATATATATGACACAAGGATCGGCAAAGAAAACTGCCCTAATCGGGCCCAGTATGAGATATTCTTGTATTCACTTGTTTTCAAAATCTAAATTATATGAAAGAATTATATCTACTATAAATTTCGGACATAAATGTATATTTCTTTTTTTTATGTAGAGGCAAAAATATTCACATTTGGTATACAGGTATAAGAAAAAAATTACAGAAAATTAACGTCTTGTTTATTATAAATATATTTATTAAAAAATATACAAAAAATACCTTATTATCTATGTGAAATGGTCTCATCAAAGTTTTTACATAACCTTTCTTTATGTAACGTACGTAATAACATAGATTATATAAGTTCATTATAAATAATACTTGGAAAAATACATGAAATTTTTGTACTCATGATATATCAATAACATGATGAAAACCAGTAATAATATTAGCACACTGCTCATGGGTTAGAGGCCACGTAGTGACCTCTCCAAGTTTACTTAACTTAGGACAACCTTCAACAATATTAGCCACAAAATCTGGTGATATATGGGGTGGCCACTCGAGCAAAATCTCTGTCATGGATTCCTTTTTAGAGGCAAAAACTTCTTCCAGATCACTTGATGTTGGAATGTCTTCCACAGGTAATTCATCGTCTTTTAACTGTACATGAACTGTTTTTATAGAAAATGCGTCTTTTAAGATATATTTCAGTAGATTTTTGCCTAGGTGCCACGCAGAAGGGGCGGTCAAAGCGGGCCGACATTCAAGTGTTGAGGGCGTTAGAATCAAGTGCCGTAGAGATGGATAAGGTGCTCGCCTTGAAGGATATACTAAACGCCCTCGGGCTTGTAAGCTTGAACAGCTTATACTCAAAACCTGTAAACTAGAACAAGACTGGGCTAGGTACGACATCATGTCATAGGTAATATCCCAGACGTCAGATAGTCTCAAAACGGTGAGCTTATCCAATGAGTTGCCTTTTAGCGCACATCTTAGGCTGGTTGCGAAGCTTGTTTGCTGTAAAATTATAACTTGCAGCTTAGGTAACCGGCTTATTATCTGCCTTAAACAAGTGCTGCCAATCAGGTTAAGAATAGATATATTTGGACACGTCTGGGCAACGCGGAGGAGGTACGAAGATGGTATATATATGGATTGGTACCCAATACCTGCCTGGTACCAACATAGATCCACGCGTTCTAAACTTAGACTTGACAGAGCTTCTGATTGAAGTTCGTACGTCCTTGTATAGTCCAAACTATCCAGGCAACACATGTCTGTAGTTCGCGAGGCATCCGCTACATAATAATTCCAAGTGCGTTCTTCACCTTGCGTTAATTCCAAAATGGCATTCGGTAGTTCTTTATGAAAGAGAATCTTGAGAGTTGGTAACATTTTCAGCAACTGGCAGACGCTGCCTGTTTCGCTCCTTCGTCCGTAGTTGAAAAACCAAATGGCTTGTAAATATTTACAGTTTTGCAGAATGCTTATACCATTTTCTTCCATCAGACAGTCTCCGTCATATATTATTTTTAATTCACGTAATTTTGGGCAGTTTTGGGCTATATCTTGCAAGACCCAGTGATAAGAATATTTTCTCTCCGGAAGGAGGTGCAGTTTATGAAGATGCTTCAGCCTCTGCAGAAATAGTGTTGTTTTGATCATCGTAGATTCATTTGAAGATGCCATTGTTGATTCTAGTGATGTAAGATTAATACAATATTTCAAATTGTCACTTATGTTGTCGTCATAGTCATTCGTAAGGTTGTATATGTCCTTAGTTGAGAAATTATTCAGTTTTTCACATAGTATATATTGCCAGATCTTTTTCACCGAGTTTTTATTCATTTCGTTTTGTTGTATTTTATTATTTACACGGTTCAATAATTCTATACTGTACTGATCCCAACTCGTGGTTGGCATGGAACGAAAATAATTCTTTAATGACATAAGTTTGTCCATGGGTACAAAATACGTAATTTTCATATCATCTCTAGTTTGCATTTGTGATATTGCTTTTACTTGTGAATGCACGTCCTTGACATTTTCCGTTTTTCTGCACTTTGTATTCCTTTCAGTCTCCTCATCTTCATCTATATAATCTAGAACTCTTTTCCGATTATAATCACCACTTGGATCAAACTGAGCTTTGGACCTAATCTTTTTTGAGAGGTGTCCCTTATGGTCTTCATCAAACGAATAACTCCGTTTTCTCTTACAAATCCAGTCTCGTTTTCTATCACTTTGATCAGAGTCTTCTGTACACAATTTTTGAAAGGCAACCATTGACATATTTGCTAATAGACGGATCGATATGGTTTTCAGTGATAACGGTGACCACCATTTTACCATTTTCTATTTACCCTGTAATGTAAAAAAAAAATACTCATTATTTATGTACTGGTTTTAGTTATTACTTTTTTACAAGTTTTCTTAAAAAGAAAAAGAGAGATGTTCAAGCAACTCTTATAGCTCACCTTCCGAAGTAGCTCAAATGAACTTTAAATCTCAGTGCATTTTGACTATTAATTAGTATTTTATGATTATTTATTTATGATTACGTAACAATAATCCCTACATACATTAGTATTTTAAAGTAATATTTAAGCTGTATTATAAATCCATTTTCGAATTTGATGAAATATCTTTGTTTTCTATTAGATTTTGATGTGTTTCATTGACTGCAATGAGTATATCTTGAAAGAGCTAATGAAATCCTGTCAGTGTAATATCGCAATGGTAACTTAGGTAAAATAGCAGTACTGTATATTGTATTTTGGAATATGCGGATAAAGTTGACTGCTTAATGATTATAGATGTGCTTATGACCGAAGGTTCCCCAATTTAACCGATATAGCCCTTGGTAGAAAAGGGAGTCCGTGACGTAAAACCGGAACAGAGTAGTGCCATAACAATCGGATTTCTTGGCATCGTTGAATGTTTATATTAATATGCTATATTTGAACGATATGTGATTTTGTATATAAAATTACAGATATTTTTGCTTTAATTACTTTGGATGTTTACTAATTATTCACACAAGTTGAGATATATAGCTATAACTATCAGTTTGCTGGTTTTTGAAAATTTGCTTCTATTTAGGACAATGAAAATGGTTTCTTATATGATTTCAGTGAAATACAGACAACTACGACTATTGAGTATAGAGCCAAAGTAATAATGTTGGTTGATTTTTCTGCTGTGCATTCTCCAGAGTATTTATTTTATTTTATTTTTGTATTTCTTGAATTATATATTGTTCAAAGTTTTCAGCCCTTAAAAGTTAAACAAACTAAAGATATAGTAATAATAATAATAATAATAATAATAATAATAATTAATAATAATAATAATAATAATAATAATAATAATAATAATAATAATAATAATAATAATAATAATAATAATAATAATAATAATAATAATAATTATTATTATTATTATTATTATTATTATTATTATTATTATTATTATTAGTTTCACTGTAATATTGCTTCTAATATTACCACATACTATATATATATATATATATATATATATATATATATATATATATATATATATATATATATATATATATATATATATATATATATATATATATATATATATAAACATCTGCTATGTATATTAAATGTTCACACACTTTTACATATATAAAATACATAATTCATGAGTATTAACACAGGAATATCAACAGTATTTTCACTTATGCATATTGATATGGTAACACTGATTTCCTTTTGTTCTCTTATTTATCAAACGACAGCGTGTGATTCGAGTGATTTTATAAGTTTAACAGTCACATGTGAAGTCTTTGTTAGTGTATACAACCGGAGTATATAGAGATAAACACAGGTGAACAATATCTGTTCGTGACGCTTCACTCAGAGACGAGTATATTCTGCTCTTGATACTGATGGTTTGGCGTCGTAGGAGGTGGCTGAGTGCCAAATGTGAGTGAAGTGCCAGATATTTCTGACACTCTATATATTTAAATTATCTCTTCTCCGTCTGTGTCTTTCATCTATCATTGCTTTATAATAATTAAAAAATTAGTTTATATTTCGTATATATGTATATATATACCATTTGTGTGTATATGTACAAATTCCAACAAAGCAAAAATATTGACATATTATATTTCTCTTGGTATCTGGCTGAGTCTACGGAAGAGGACTCAGTGTTGCTAATTTGAGGAAATATGTCGCTCTCCTGCAAATATTTTGCCTGTAAACATGAGTTACTGAAAGATTTGTATTGGACTGCAAATTAAGTACTTTTATATTATTATTATTATTATTATTATTATTATTATTATTATTATTATTATTATTATTATTATTATTATTATTATTATTATTTTTATTACTATTATTATTATTATTATTATTATTATTATTATTATTATTATTTTTATTATTATTATTATTATTATTATTATTATTATTATTATTTTTATTATTATTATTATCATTATTATTATTTTATTATTATTATTATTATTATTATTATTATTATTATTATTATTATTATTATTATTATTATTATTATTATTATTATTATCATTAAGGATCGCCCTACCAGGGCATTGATATTTTAACCATTTTCCAAGTTGAAGTGGAGATGAGAGAGAGAGAGAGAGAGAGAGAGAGAGAGAGAGAGAGAGAGAGAGAGAGATTATTTTATTTTATTTTATTAATTTATTGCGCCAAGGCGTCAGACATTACATGAGTTCATACAAATAATGCTTCAGATGGATACAAAACCAAGAATTGAACATAGTTTACAGGGAGGTGTACACATTGATAAAACATTGCTGCATACTAACACACAACTCACAGTATGGCAGCACAGAGTACATTATATGCAAAAGTAAAGCTCAGAGAAACGCAGAATGCACAAACAGAATTATACAGCAACATACAGAAAATATATGTATAATTCAATATAATTAATGGCCACCAAAGTGAGGATAACGAGCAAGAATAACATCAAGGTTGTCATCATTAAGTAAAAATGAGCAGATCTGTATTAAGTTCTGACCTCGTGGTAAAACATCTCTCACTGTGGGGCACTGAAGACAATAGTGGTCAAGAGTGTTAGCATTAGGACGGTCGCATAATTTACAGGAGATGTACTGTGGCATATCTAGAGTCTGGGAGACCTGCCATAAAGGCCGATACCCCATTCTGAGCCGAGCACTAACTACATTGTTTTTCCGCACCATTAACCCGCGTCTGCGATACTTGTAGCGACTGTGAAGAAAGTGATCATGGTGCTGTATGGACACACTGTTGGCCCTCTCCGTGTCCCTGCGCTGGACCGTCATGGCAAACCCAGCTGAGTAGATGATGTTACGTAGGCATCGGAGGGAGGGCTCAGCGTCCACAGCATGCCCATCCAGCATACAGGCCGCCTTGGCAAGAGGATCCGCTGTGTCGTTGCCAGTCAGCCCAATGTGGGATGGAGTCCATACAAACGACACAACAAGAGAAGCATCCCGAGCGGCCGCGAGGCGACATAGTATATCTCCCACAGCACGGCCACAGATAGGTCTTGGCGAGGATAGGGCTTGTAGGGCCAATTGGGAGTCACAAATTATTACCCCATTCACTCGTCGTCGAACAAGGAGAGTCACGGCATCCAAGATGGCATTCAGTTCACAGTAGGTGGAGCTCGACGAGGTGGGTAGTCTACGGCCAATCCATGAATCAGCCGGCACAGGCGGCTCCATGGTGGGGGAAAACACAGCACATGCCGCCCTCCCATCTGCTTGCACAGAACCATCAACATAGACGTGGTGTGCTGCAGGGACAGACGTGGACACATCAGTGATAGTCTCCAGAGCTAACTGTCTCTGCAAGGGGGGATAGACATCCTTCGAGGTCGGTGTATATGTGACAGCAGGGAGGGGGACACGCCAGGGTGGTAAATCTGGGACAGCCGCCTGTACTGGCAGGTCGATGTCAAGGCCACGGAGAATGTCACTCACCACCCTGATAAGGTTATGACCTCCTGCTCGAAGTGGGAGCCTGGGTGCGTCTGGATCCAGGGACGTCCTCATGACAGCAGAGAAAGAAAGGGGTAGTGAAGACACTTAACAGTAAAATAGGACACATTGGCATAAATCCTCTCCACAAGAGGGGGCAAGTTGAGCTCCAACTGCATACTCACAATACGGGTAGAGAGAGAACATCCCAAGATAGATCTCATGACTCGATTCTGGAACTTTTCAAGTGGCTCGAGAGCTGGTCTAGGAAGTTGACACAAGGCAGGAGACAGATAGTCAACCACTGACCGAAGTAGTAGGATGTAGAGGGTCCTCGCCACTGGGATGGAGACTCCTGCAGCATTGTTGGCAAGCCACTTGACAGGTACAAAGCGGGGCTCCAGACGGTCAAGAAGGCTCTTCACAAAGGGATGAATTCGTTGACGTGCAGGTATAGCTGGGGTGATCCTGACTGGTGCACCTAAATACGTGTACTGTGTGCAGTGAGGGATGACATTACCACCAATGGCGAATGCGGGCAGTGCTCTGCAGTTGCGTGAAGTAAAAATCCTGCTTTTTTCTGGGGAGATAATAAGGCCACAGGAGGTAGCAGACACGTAAAAATCATGGAGCATGTGCTGAAGGTCGTGAGTTGAGGTCGTGTGGATGCATATGTCGTCCGCATAGCAGGTAACTGTAGTACCGGGGATGACAGGAAGGAGGGAGAGTAGACGATGCATAAGGATATTGAATAGAAAAGGACTTAGCACACCTCCTGAGGAGTACCCAGTTCAAACCGTTCATAGGAGCTATACGACCCTTTAAAAAGGACACTTGATGTTCTGTTGCAAAGATATCCCTGTATCCATTTCAGTATGTTCCCCCGAACTCCAAAGTCCACCAGCTGGTCAAGAATAATTTCCTTGTTGGCTATATCGAAGGCAGATTTGAGGTCCAGGAAGGCAACCACACTGGTGGGAGAAAGACGGGTGTAGAGTTCAGCGAGGCAGTGATGTGTGCTCCGTTGTGGGAGGAAACCATAAAGACTGGGGGAGAGTTTATCCTGTAGACGGTGCATGAGCCGGGCAAGAAGGATGCGTTCAAACACTTTGCTGAAGCAGGAGGTGAGGGAGATAGGCCTAAATTTGTCGGTTCCAGGTTTTGGTAGAGGAATAATAGTGCTTCTGGTCCAGGCAGAGGGCACATGCCCCAAGCAAAAGCAAAGATTGAAGAGCTGCAGTAGGGGGTTACCAGGAACTTTCTGAAGAAGACGGAGAACTTGATATGTAAGACCATCCTCCCCAGGGGCAGTAGCCTTAATCCTAGCAAGAGCACGTCGTAGTTCATCCTCTGTGAATAGGATGTCATCCTCTTCATCCGTCTGTAGTAATGCACCCATTAGGCGGAGGTTACGAACACTGCGGTGGGTGGAGAGTGCCTCTTGAACGTTCCCGGGAAGGTTGCAAGTTTGTGACTGTGCTGACCAGGTAGTAATGAGGTCCTGAGCATACTCAAGTGGACTGTGGTGTAGAGCACAGGTGGGTTTCTTCTTGACAGCCTTCCTTATAAGATGCCACATAGTCCCAGCGCTAGTCTGATGGTTAATACTATCCGTAAATTTCTGCCAATACTCCGTGTGCACGCACTTCTGCAGGGCAACCAGATCATCCCTCGCCAACTGATATTGGTGCAGGTGGTCAGGGGTGGGCTGTCTTTGAAAGGAGAGTCCAGCATCCACAGCTGTCCTTTCCGCCTGGGCAATACGCTGATCCAAAGTCCAGGAATGGGCCTCAGGGCGACGTGGAACGTGTGGTCTGAGAACATAATGCGTGTAGAAGTCATGTGTAGAATCCACCAGTGAGTTGTATAAGCTGTCTGGAGAAAGGAGATCAAAAGTGGGAAGGAGGTGAGAGATAAAGGAAATATAAGTGGGGCAGTATTTGGGAGGGATAGAGATGCGGGTGCGGTGATGGGAGAGGGTAGCTGGAGTCTGAAGTATGGAGTATTTCAGGCTAAGGGCAACATGGTCAGAAAAGAGAGAAGGGATAGAAGAGCAGGAGACATTAGGTACCACAAGGCCAGCTGTGAGAATGTGATCTACAGTACCCCCACGAGTGTGTGTGGCACCACCAGTATCCCAGCGAGTGAGGCGGTAGCGGCGGATGTAGTCGAGCAGAGGCTTGCCACCGCGATTGGGAGTGGGAGATGAGTCACCAAGGGCGGGGTGTCTGGCGTTAAAATCCCCCATATAGATCATTCCACTGTCTGTAGGTATTGGAAGGGCTGGTAGATTAATCACACCTGGGGCAGAGTAGACATTGCACAATCGAAGAGTACCATTCCCGACAGTGATTTCAAAGAGCTGAAAGGTCATATCAACTTGTGCAGAAGAACCAAGGAGCGTGTGAGGTATGGAGGAATGAATGTAGGTAATGAGTCCTCTCCTGGTATAATGCACATATGAAACATACCCTGTGAGCATAGGAGCCTCCTCCCCTGGTGGAGCACCACCAGGAAAAGCCTCTTGTATGAAAATAACCTGCGGATGATGACGATAAACATAGGCTCTAAGTGCAGTGAGTTTAGGAGAGTGTCTAATTCCAAAGGCATTCCAAGAGATGGCATGAAATTGTATGCGACTAGCGAATCTTATTCTTATTTTTGCGGAAGGCAGAAGTGGGCGGGGCACTGTCAGACAGAGCATGGGATGAAGAAGACCTGGGCTGCACATCAGTCAACTTCTCAAGGTGGGAGGCGACCTTATTAAACTTGTCAGTGAGAGTCGTGATGGTGTCAACAACAGCATGATGAGACTCGACCAAACTTGCGAGAGTCCTTTCCATTGTATCTTGCTGGGTGACCATACTGTCAATGCGGGCACCTATGGTATCAAGGCGAGCCGTGAGAGCTGTACAGCGGGACTCCAGGGTAGCAACAGCCTTACGGAGAGCAATGATGTCAGCAGAGTCAGGAGGACGTAGAGAGGAAGTTGCGGCGATGGGCGGTGGCGGGGGCAGTGGAGCGCGCTCTGGTGGTGTGGCATGAGACCGTCTAGCACAGCCATGCCAGACGTTGACCCCAGGCATGTTGCACCGAACACACTTCCACTGCGAAGTGTCCGGCGGAGGCTGAGACGTGGATTCAGAAGCAGTATCACAAGCAGCGGCAGCAGAAGATGAGGCAGGTATACGGTGCGGGCAGGAGCGTGTGTCATGGGCAGCAGCACACCACGCACATCTGGTCGGAGAAGAACAATAGCGTGAGATATGGCCAATACCCCAGTATTTAAAACACCAAGGCTGCTCGTCCTTCATCCTGCGCAATTCACAGGAAGGGAGGCAAGGGAGAAAGGAAAACTCAACAACTGGTGGGGGTGGTTCAGGGAGACTCCAGGTGATGACAATACGGTTGATAGGCTCCCCGTCCTGAAAGAACCGTCGAGCAGTGTGCACTCCTGGTAGCTCCTTGGCAAGGGAAGGGTCAAGTGCAATAGGGTAGCGAGTAACGAGGTATGTTGGGAACTTACGGGGCCGCTCAATTGAGTCCTGAATATCGCAACGTAGAGAAAGAAAATCCCCACTCGTGACCCTGTCAATGATGTCCTTGCGACGCCTCGAGATGTAAACAAAGCGTGATGTAACCGAAGACATCTTCACCTCAGCCAGCTCCCGATTGAGACGAAAAGTTTTGGTGACATCAGTAAGCCAACGAAGCTTCACTTCACTGGAGGGATTTTCTTGGAAGCCCAGCTTGACATAATCTGCCCGAGGAGCAAAGGCTGGGGCAGCAGATGGGAGCAATGAGAGTGCAGCTGACTGGAGTGATGAAGAGGTAGCTGAAGGAGGTAACAAAGGTACAGCAGGAGGAAGAGGGCAGGGCAAGGAACTGCCAGAGGTTGCATGTGGAACAGCATCCTTGTCTGTCTTGTGAGTTTTGGCAGCAGGCGACGTTGAGGCACTGCTGGAATCAGACCCATGGTCTATGGGGCGTTTAGAGGAGGCAGAGTTCAGTAGTTGAGGATGAGGGTGAGAGCACATAACCCCAGCTGGTGGCTGCTGATGTCTACATGGTGGAAGAAGAGGCCAATCCCGCATATCCTGGCCATCCTCGTCACACAGGGCTATGTCGGCCTCGATATCCGCCAAGGAGGATGATCCAGAATAGTCCATGATATCCGGTGAGGTGGCAACACTAGCTTGGAGAGACGTCAACGAGAGGGGGAAGCAACATGACGTCACCCCACGTCGTACTGCGCATGCGCAAATCCGAGTCCGCCTAACGAATGGGGTCTTACCACTGGAGAGAGAGAGAGATAAATTCATTTTATGGTGTCTCTTCACTGACCTCATGCCTTGCTCTGTAAGTTAGATTCAGTTTAGAACATGTTAAGATGTTAGGGAATGTACGTGAAAGCAAGTTGACACCCGCCATTTGGTAGCAGAGTTGGTATTGTACCTAGTCAACCAGGAGGTTGAACATTCAACTCTCCAAGATTACACGGACAGCCTCTTTACGCCACCATGCCACTTGGAGGATTCAAATGAAAAGGTCTTGACACCACTTACTGAGTTGCCATTTCCAATACAAAAGGGTCACCGAGAACACCATTAGATGAGTAGGGCCTATGTTAAAACACTATTCATATATTATGGCTTTGAATAACACCAATTATATCCATCCCAAAACCATCGCTAAATGAAATTAACATCTGAACGTAGTTCGTGTTTGCACACTATTTCATACTGTGAAAAGCACAAAATATGTGCAATTATATGGCGACTGTAAAAGCTTCTGTCAGCAGCTCTAGATACAGTCTACTTTCCCTCGAGATGTATGAAACTACATAATATAACAGAATATAATCTATTCACAAAAATTTACCAAAATTATAATTATAGAAAAAAAAATGCATTTACTAAGTTAATTACTTAATTACAAGTTTTATTAAGACTTAATCACAGTTATTACTATATTAGCAAAACAAAATTAACATCTGAAAATAACATCTGAACGTAGTTCGTGTTTGCACACTAGTTCATACTGTGAAAAACACAAAATAAAAAAATGCAATTATCATAAATTTTCATAGCAAATATGAATATCGTTTCCCTAGATTATCTAACTTTACAGTGTTTCGTTACTGAATTTCTTGTAACTTTGGTGGAGATTTGTGTGGCATCTGGTAATGCCATTTGCACAGATACTCATGCCTTAATGGGGGTTTACACGGTCAAACGGTTCGTCGAACGCGGTTCGACAGACAAGTGTTTGAAGTGATGGTCGAACGTGTGAACTGGGTATTTGGTTGTCGAACACGTTCCGTGTTCGACAACCAAATACCCCGTTCACACGTTCGAACATCACTTCAAACACTTGTCTGTTGAACCGCGTTCGACGAACCGTTTGACCGCGTAAACCCCCCTTAAGGCATGAGTATCTGTGAAAATGGCACTGCCAGCCGCCACACAAATCTCCACCAAAGTTATAAGAACGTGTTCGACAACCAAATACCCCGTTCACACGTTCGAACATCACTTCAAACACTTGTCTGTCGAACCGCGTTCGACGAACCGTTTGACCGTGTAAACCCCTCTTTATGTTGCATCAGGTTTGCTTCTGTCACTACCCAATGTTTATTCTCTCTTCAACTGTGTTGCCAGTGCCCTCATCTGAGATATTTGTGAGGGAACTTGCCAAGGAAATGAGAATGACTAAAAAAAAGAGACAAAAGCTTTCATCATTGTCCTGAAAATGAAAATAATAAATGTCTACATAAAAGCTAGTGCAAGCCTCTTCATTCCAGTACTTTAACTGTGTACAGCATGTACAGATTCATTCGAATACTTCAGCTTTTTACCATGTACGTCAATATTTTTGATACTCCGACTGTAGCCAAAAATCTTGTCAGTAGAGTGCTGTCACACTACTCTCACCTATCTTCTTTGCGAAAATGCCAAAAAGAGTAACATACATTGGAGAGGAGGAAAACGAAATAACCAGGGATGTATCTGCTAAAGACGGTCATTTCTGGCATGAGCTCTTCAAAAGGTGGATTTGTATGTATCCTCTGCATAACGGGCAATGCAGCAGTGGCTGATGGCGAGGCATTATTCGTTAGTCAGAGCAATATGACTGTCAAGCCTTTTCTCAAGTACCATTCTGGAAACTTACGCACACTGAAAGGAATACGTTAGCTAAGTTTTTTAGTAATACGACAGTCTAATGAAAGTGCTAGGATTTTTTTTTTTATGATTGTGACACCAGGACGGGCCAAATAAATAAATAAATAAATAAATAAATAAAACTGCCCTCTTCGGGCCTGGGCACGAAGAAAACATTAAGTATAGAGAAACAGAGATAGGGAAAGTTATGACTTGTCAGATGTGCAGGGATAATAAGAGATGTGTAACGAATATGCAAGAATATTCGGTGTTGATATAGGCATAGAAAAAGAACCGTAACTAAAGGAAGATTTAACATCGAACTGTACTGGACAGTCCAATTCAAGTCCACAAGACCCTTCATCTGTAGTATAGCAACGGGCGGCTGAAGCCATAGGCCAGCTTACTACATGGATACGTAGTATATATTGGTTGAACTCTTTCATAGTCAAGTTTCATACTCTTTTATTCTATTATTTTATACGGCAGATTGGTAGAGGTGCAAGGGTTGCGTAGCATATACTTGTTGAATAGTTTCGTAGTGACTTGTAACGCACTATTATATTTGTTTTAATACTGCAGTCTTAAGGGGGATTACACGGTCATACGGTTCGTCGAACGCTGTTCGACAGACAAGTCTTTGAAGTGATGTTCGAACGTGTGAACGGGGTATTTGGTTGTCGAACACGTTCCGTGTTCGACAACCAAATACCCCGTTCACACGTTCGAACATCACTTCAAACACTTGTCTGTCGAACCGCGTTCGACGAACCGTTTGACCGTGTAAACCCCCCTCAAGGCATAAGTATCTGTGAAAATGGCACTGCCAGCGGCCACACAAATCTCCACCAAAGTTACAAGAACGTGTTCGACAACCAAATACCCCGTTCACACGTTCGAACATCACTTCAAACACTTGTCTGTCGAACCGCGTTTGACGAACCGTTTGACCTTGCAAACTCCCCTTTATGTTGCATCAGGTTTGCTTCTGTCACTACCCAATGCTTAATCTCTTTTCAACTGTGTTACCTATGCCCTCATCTGAGATATTTGTGAAGGAGCTTGCCAAGGAAATGAGAATGACTGAAAAAGAGAGACAAAAGCTTTCATCATTGTCCTGAAAATACATACATACATAGACATAAGCCTTATTTTCCCTTGTAAGGGGGGTGGTCGAGCCAAGAAACGCGCACCCACCACGATCCACATACACACCTCAACCTCTCCTCTCAGCTCCTTGGGGATAGTGCCACGTCTCCCCCCCTTCCACCCTGGGGGGGAGACGTGGCAACCCTGAAAATAAAAATAATAAATGTCTACATAAAAGCTATCCAAGCTTCTTCATTCCAGTACTTTAACTGTGTACATCATGTACAGATTCATTCGACTACTTCAGCTTTTTACCATGTACGTCAACATTTTTGATGTTGTCAGAACAGTGCTTAAAAAAAAAAAAAAAAAAACTCCTTCAGTGGGTAAAGAACCTGTCACACTACTCTCACCTGTCTTCTTTGCGAAAATGCCAAAAAGAGTAACATACATTAGAGAGGAGGACAAGCGAAATAACCAGGGATGTATCTGCTAATGACGGTTATTTCTGGCTTGAGCTCTTCAAAAGGTGGATTTGTATGTATCCTCAGCATAACGGGCAATGCATCAATGGTTGATGGCGAGGCATTATTCGTTAGTCAGAGTAATATGACTGTCAAGCCTTTTCTCAAGTACCATTCTGGAAACTTAGTACACTGAAAGGAATACGTTAGCTAAGTTTTTTAGTAATACGACAGTCTACTGAAAGTGCTAAGATTTTTTTTTTTTTTATGGTTGTGACACAAAGAAGGGCCAAAAACAAACAAACAAATAAATAAAACTGCCCTCTTCGGGCCTGGTCACGAAGAAAACATTAAGTATAGAGAAACAGAGATAGGGAAAGTTATGACTTGTCAGATGTGCAGGGATAATAAGAGATGTGTGACGAATATGCAAGAATATTCGGTGTTGATATAGGCATAGAAAAAGAACTGTAACTTAAAGAAGATTTAACATCGAACTGTACTGGACAGTCCCATTTAAGTCCAAAAGACCCTTCATCTGTAGTATCGCAACGGACAGCCGAGCCATGGGCCAGCTTACTATATGGATACTTAGTATATATTGGTTGAACTCTTTCATAGTCAAGTTTCATACTCTTTTATTTTATTATTTTATACGGAGATTGGTAGAGGTGCAAGGGTTGCCTAGCATATACTTGTTGAATATTTTCGTAGTGACTTGT